>JAAWXA010000020.1:14615932-14638990 GCA_038090715.1 Florisuga fusca
GGCAGCGGTAGCCGCCACCCGTGCCTCCCCTCCCCCGTCCCGTTCTTGTTCCCCCTCCCGCGGGATGGTTTCAAACCGCCCGCCTCCTGGTGAGGGAAGCGGGGAGGGAGCCGTGGGCCGGCCGGCTCTGACGGCAGCGGGGCCAGGCGCATCTACCGCCCCCTCAGGGGACCTATATATGCGAGGCGTATTTATGTAAGGGGAGGCCAGGGTAGAAGTGAGGGTTGGAGAGACAAAATGGTCTCTGGCCACGGCAAAGGGGCGCTGGGCTGGCCTGAGGGGAGGAAAGCGGCGGGAGCTTGAGCCTCAGCCGCCAGGCAGGGCACGACCGAAGCGGCCCCGGGTAGAAACGGCCCCGGGTGCCGGCACGGCCGCACCATCAGCCCACGTTTCCCAGCTCTGCCCGCCAAAATTAAGAGATCTGGAAGGTTGTGAAACAACCCAGTTGAAAAAGATGACGAGGTTTTCAGGTTATTTTTCTAAGGCATCTACCTAAAAGTTACAAATACTCATCAATAGGAAAAGGGGGAGAGCGCAGAGGCTCCCGGCGGGGCGGTCACCCCCTGTGAGGGAGAGAGGAGAAGCGGGAGCAGGGGCTCGGCACGGCCCGCAGGTCACTTACTCGTGGTGTCCTCACCCCAACAAAAGTGCTAAAAGGTCCAAGTGGTGCGGGAGAGGGAGATGGGATATGGGGGGAATGCCCTGGACCCTGGCTCTTCCCAGCAGCGGGAAGGCGGCGGTGCCCATCCGCGGTGCTGGGGACACGGTGACTGAGCGAACTTTTGAGGGGGGAAAGGAAAGGTTGAAGTAACAACCCCGGCGTGCATAAAATATGAAATAGCCGAGTAAGCTGTACCTGGATTTCATGAATGCGGCCGAAGCCGTCCTTCCAGAAGAACTCGTAGAGATTGTAGAGAGTGTTGGGTCCAGGCATTTCTTGCAGGCTCTTCACCCTGCCCAGCCTGAGCGGGGTGGGCTGCGGCAGCTCCCCTGCCCGCCCCGGCTCCCCCACCTTCTCCTCGCCTTTGTTCTCTGCCGCCGCTGCCGAGTTGTTCTGCACCTCCAGGGAAGGGCTGCTGGAAAGTTTGGGCAGCTGGTGAAACCTGCTGACAAAAACCGCCTGGTAAAAGTAAGTCCTCTCAGTTTCAAACGTCTGCTTGCACTTCATTGTCAAAACTCTCGTGAAAAAAGACATGTCTCTTAATTTCAGAAAGGTCCAGCTTGCTCCTGCAGCTGCTTTTTATTTGGTTGCTCTTTCTTCGCTGCCTGCTTTGACTTGTACAAGCAGCACTTCTCCAAACTCTTACTGCATGAGCATCAGTTTACACAGACCATTATTTAACGCTCCCTCCCCTAGGGCTGGAAAAGGGGGGTGGGTCTGGGATGAGACTTGAATAGAAAGAACCTATTATTTTGTATAACTCAAATCAGATACATTTATCCGTTTAAGCATGCAGCCAAAGTTTAGTTTTTCCCTCTTCCCCCCCATTGGTTTAGCAGAAAGCTCACAGAAGGATTATCCTGTTTCTCCTTCATTAAAAAGGTGGGTTTAGGGCAATTTTTTCTGTGGCATTAATTAATTTCCATGTGTTAGAAAATACTGTATTTTCTGCCAGAACGTCTCTTAACTACCGTTCAACATCCTGTAACATATATGGAAAACATTTAGTTTTCTTAGTTAGGCTTTACACAGTAACCTTACACACAATTCCTGTAAATTACAAATGATAGAGATGGTATTTGTATTGCAGAATGATTTATCTTTGGACATGATGCTCTGGAAGCAGCTTGTGGCACCTTTGTAGAAAATAACCTGTGACTGCAGTTTTCCCTCAGTTCTTCTGCACAGGCTTATAACAATGCAGAGAACTTGAGCTCCGACCTATGCATCAGTTTGTTTTGCATAATTTCAAAAGCACTTGTGCCTTCTTCATACCTAAAGCTGTTACATTCTGAAGGTGCTAGTGATAATATGTAAGATGTTGATCAGTATCAGAAATTATATGGAAGAGATCACCTTGGTTTTAACTGAATCAGCAACTCAGGTAAAACTTGAGGACAGAGGAACGTCTCAAAGAAGATCCACATTTCCAGAACTTAGATATAAATAAACTACTGGAAAAGGAAATCTAGTGAGCTTCCAAGTTATTTGACTTTCTTTTTGCTTCTACTTATTTCTCTGCATTTGTGTTTTTTGAGGCTGAAATCCGATTAAGTTTTGTGTACATGCTTAATTTTACCACTTATAACCCACTGAAACAAATCTAATTCTGAAGTTAGACATGTGCATCCATCTTTGTAGTTATAGAAATAAATATTACAGGAAGAAAAAGTGGATGGTGAACTATCTTAAAATCTATGAAGTATATACTGGTTTAAGCTAGATTACTATCTTTAAAATAGTCTTTGTCATACTCCAGAGGGTCCAGGGACCAGCAACAACAGAAACAAATTCAAGTTTTTAAAAAATATATATAAGTGGTTGCAAATTATTTCATCAGGAAAAGATGACTACCAGGAGCATAACAACAGCCTACAGATGTGTACACCTTTTGTCAAAAAAAGATGCATGTCAGAGAGAGAAGACAGAAAATAATAAGCTTAGTTTGCAACTACAGATTCCTTGGTTAAATTTTCAGGTAGCCTTGATATTTCAGCTATTTTTGTGGTTTTTGAGATATTTCAGAGAGCCAGAGTATCTCAGGAGGTTATGGAATTGCTATCACTGAACTTTGTACTAACACATTTGAGAAACATCTCTCAGGCACATCTGGGATATCACAGTCTAGGGTACCTCTGGAGTTTCCCTTTTCATCCTGCATTTCTACATGGTGTAGCTACATCACTGCTTTAATATTTATCTGATGATGCTTTGAGATACAGTTACTCAGAAAATCATCACAAGTAAATGAAAGGCTCAGTCCATATCTGACTGAAGGACAATGCAGAACAAGAAAAACTCTCCCAGAGCAAGCAGATGGACTATGAGATGTCTGCACAAGGATTTTAAAACAGAAATTTTGTTCTGTTGTATTTGACAGGAAAGATGGACACAAGTCTTAGAGTATGCAAAGAACAATCCAAACTATTTAAGTTATCCACAGTATCTAAATTACATTTTCTATATTCTATGAACAATAACTTAAAAAAAAAAGAGTATTGAACAACAGATGATCCTAGACTGTAAGTCAGCAAACAATGGAAAGAATAGGAATTTATTTTATAATTAACATAAATAATATATATTATATCTATATAGATATTATACATATATAGTATATATATATTAAAGATTATACCAGCATTTAAAAAATAAAATAACAATCTCAAGTAGTAATACTTTGAAAATTAATTATTTTTCAAATTTTTGCAGTAGTTCTTCAGCTTTAAAAATTAAATTCATATTGTTATTTCTAGATTGATGGAAAGAATATATGCACTCCTCCTAAAAGATGCTGCTCAGAGCTATCAACATGGTAGGTATTTTTAAATTATTTTTAAGTCATACACCATTAAGATAGAATCACAGAATCATTTTGGTTGCAGACACCCTGTAAGATCACCAAGTCCAACCATTAACCCAGCACTGCCAACGCCACCACTAAACTGTCCCCCTGATCACCCCATTTACATGTCTGTTAAATACCCCCAGGGATGGTGACTTCACCACTGCCCTGGGCAGTCTCTTCCTGTGCCTCACAGCCCTTTCAGCCCTTTCACAGTGAAGAAGATCATGAAAAGCATTTGCTGCCATTAATATGCGGGTGAGATAAACTCAGATACATGACGCTGTAAAGGTTACAGTTTTGCAGCTGGCAGTAGCTTTCTCTGGTTGTGTGTTTTTGCAGCGAATTCTGCATTTGGACATTCTCTTTTTTTCCCCACTGTTACCCCTTTTTGAAGAAAATCATTGTAAGAGAGAGTGTTTCTAGCCAAGCTACTTGAAAAAGTGTTTTAGTTTTGCCTTTAAGTACTTGACCAAAATACCTGATTTCCCTGAGGATTTTCTAAAGGTGGCAGTAATTCCATCGTAGAAATTGTGTTGTGTAACCCCACTTTCACTCAGTCTTCCAAGCAATTTACTTATTGTTAGATTTGTTGTTCATTTGTTTGCACTAAAATGGTCTGACACACAGATCTCATTTAACATAAACAGGTAAACACTCGGAGAATATGCAATTTCTGTAAAATAGGGAGCTGAAGACAGCACTAATCATCCATATGCCATTCATTTCAGGAGAGATTGAACCAGAGACCCTGGGTACAATGTGAAAGGCAGTAGTAATACAGGACAGAGAGAGTGATGTATTATGAATTTAATAATGTCTTGTCTTTAATTGCAGCCAGGGCAGCTATGCTTCTTCACAGCTGCAGTGTCTATGCAGTATTCTTTATTACATAATTTCTACCATGGCAAGCTGTTCTTAAATACTTACTTTATTCATTAATGAATCCTCCAATGTAGCAGCTGCCTGTGTACATTTATATATATTCTGTTTACTACCTCACCTGGTGTGGCATGGAAAACAGCTTCAGGTCTCACTCATTATTGGCAATCCTCAGCAGATATTTAACATTAGTAAAACATTCTGTGCTTACCAGCTATCAAGTTTATATGTGCAGCTTACACAATCACAATAAAGCCAATTTCAGGGAAAGAAATTCTACCTACCCATTGTGCTAAGTTTCCTGAGAAATTTGGTGCTTTGTTTTTTAAGATACGGCTCAACAATGGAAAGTCTAAGAAAGTATTGGCCATTATTCACACGCAAATATTTGCTAATAAAAAAACCAACACCACACACACACAAAAAAACCCCCACAACAACAAAACAAAAAAAGCAAGCAACCAACCAAACCAACCAAAAAAACAACAGGAAAACCTTAAATGATGTCATTAACCTGTATAAGAAATTTTACTTACAATCTGTTTTGAAGAAATGGTAGAACATATGTACCATTTGAGAAAAGAGTCATAACCAGGGAATGCCTATGAGACACTTCCATTGTAATAAAAACACAAGATAGGAAGTAGCAAAGTGCCATCCACCGTGTCTTACAAATGAAACCAAAACCACCCTATCCTGAAGAATTTCCAGAGCAGGTTAGAGACACCAGCTGAGTGTAACAGAAAGAAATAAATGAAGACACCTGAAAGTCCATACTACATACTGTAGTTTGTTGTAACAGACTGCAGAAGGGTCACAAGGCAGGTACTAAATAAGCCTGGTTTAATGCTCAAGAATTTTTATAAATAATAGATATTTCTAGGAGGTTTGTTAGATGGAGTAGGAATGCAGAGCCACCAATAGATGCAGGCTCAGGTACGCTGTGCAACACTACATTACAATAATAATCAACACTACTATAGTAACCTGTTGGTGCAGATACAAGTTTGTTTTTCTGGGTAAACTATAGACAATGAATACTCCAATTGCCAAATTGCATGGCAGTCAAATAGCCAAATACAGGAAGCAAATATTTATGAATGTGAATGAGTATATGTGGGCTACCACAACATGGAATCTGTAATTAGACTATTTGCTTCTCTTTGCTGTGCCAGATCATAATTGTGTGGTTCTGTTTGATTTTCAAATTAGAGATATAAATGCATGTGTGTGCCACTAAGGGTGCTGCTTTACTGACACACTTAGCATCCTTACTACTGCAGCACATTAAATATTCAACATTATGAGTAACCCCCCAAAATGTATGCTAAAAGAGATTGGTGAGGTTTAAGTAAGTTTCTTAATGCAGCCTTGAAAAAGAGAAAGGAAGAATGAGGGAAAGAAACTGACAAATATGTGAAAAAACTGAAAAGTTTAGGGTGCAACCTAAACTGATGGAGGGATTGGCATTGCCTGATCCTCACTTTCCTCCCAAATAGGATCACAGACTTGTTTCAGGTTAACAGCAGTCCAGTAGTATCACCACAGAATTCCAAAGGATAATGGTAATTGTAGCAGGCATGATGTAAGACCTACCTCAAATCTATGTAAACTCAACAAACCATAAAACAGGGAGAAGTTATGTCATCAGCACTATACTACCAAAACATATTTATGTGACCTAAAAGATAAATGTTTTCTCCTACCTCTACAACCTTCCAGAATGTATATATGTTTTATGTAATTGTTTTATGTAACTATTCAGTTTGGACTTCTGTTATTTCAAACAAGTTAGAGCACATGCCTCTTCGCAGTAGAGACAATTTTAGTTAACTTGTGGTATGTAATGGGATCACAATATAAACTGAACTCAACTACAGATAATTTTAGATTACACATAATTTTTGGATAACAATTTGTGTCCAGATATACAATCACACTGTTCTCTCAGTCTAGACCCCCCTAGTGGGGTCAGACTAATTGTACTATTACCTTCACAGTTACTTCTAAATCCAATTTAAATTTGACTTCCTCTTTTTGTGAACTTTGTCAAAAGTTCAGTTGAAGCTTTCTTTGTGTCCTAATAACATCAGTATTCAGAGTCAATGGTTATATTACCAACTTGCCAGGAATTCTCTTTTCTTAGGATCATTCTCACTTTTTAACAATCTTGGCCATACCTGGCTTGTAGTTACTTGGACATTATTTTATGATACACAGTATAAGAAATGCTCTACTGTATGTTTTACTGCTTAAATAGCTAATGTATTACAAGTAAAATTCACAGAAGAGAGATGTGAGTGGAGGCACCAAGGAGCACCTGCACTGAAGACTGTACAGATAAGCTCCTCAGAACACTTGCAAGGAAGAAAAGCTGAAAAACAAATGTTGAAACATCATAAGCATAAGCAAATTTTTTCAGTGTATTCTGAAACATTTCTTCACTGAAAAAGCCATACAGTTAGTTATTTTTTAGCTTGTCTGACTTCCCTCAAACCTATCTTCTGAAAGAGCTTTTCAAGTTATGAAGTTACTTCTTTGGAATTTTAAATGCCTTCTAAGTTCCTATGCTTCTCCCCGAGAAGGGGACAAATTTCAACTAGACAGGCTATAAAGTGAGAACAGAGCTTATGGGTAGTTCAATACTGAATACACCTTTAGTTTAAAAGAAAAATAAATCTTCTCTTAGTCTTTAGTTTCACCTACCACATGACAACAAATAACATCTTAATTTAATACTGTACAAAAAGAAGATACTTAAACCTGAGCAGGCTAGCCCATCCCAGGTGTTGCTAGCACTGTGCATGATTTATTGTTTAGTGACTAACAAAAAACCCCATTAATTTACTGCAATAAAGATTTCAGCTCTGCTGGCAGAGGTTTTGTAGCAGGTTCATATCCTTTTCCTATGCCTCTTACTGGGGCACACCTCATCGTTCCCAAGTCCCAAGTTCTTCAAGTCCCAAGTATTTCAACACACTAGAAAAAAGTAAAGCATTACTAAAAATTATGACCATCAGGAAGGCATAAGATACCAAAGAAGTAGAATTTGGGTTTGGTTAGTGCTTGCTTTGCTGAGCTGTAATGCTTCTGCAGTTGCCACTCTAATGTGACTGTGCCCTTTTAATCTAGAAGTCCATCTTAACAAGTAACAAGAATATCCTTCAAACATTAATCCCTTTACAAACCAACACTTACTGGCTTGCCACAAGGATGAAAAGCACAAAACCAAGTTTCAGTATTGTAGCTTATCAGAAACACACAAAAAAGAACTGTTTAAAAACTGACAATTCAATTAAGTTTCCTCTATTTGGAATTCACGCTGAGGAGGCAGTCAGGGAGCAGAGTAAAAGCTTTTATTTCAGTAAAGAAAGCTGGATTACATCCAATAAAACTGCACCTCCTCTATCCACAGCAGACTTCCAAGCATTAATGTACTTACCTCCAAATTCACCTGCCTTTGCTATCACTCATGGTTTGAAGGAGTTTTGCCACATCAGTATTACTGTGCCCCCAGTTTAGTGAGAGTCCTGCAGGAAACAAGTAATTTCTAGGTAACCATCTGGCCATCACTGTTCCATTTGGAGGTCACCTGGATCCATGAACTGTGGCAGAAAGCAATATTTTCTTCATTTGCAGCATTTTTAAGGCAAACATGGAGCTCTCAGCCATGTTGTTTCCAGCAAGGAAACAAGGTAGAGAGCAAGGGATCTTGCTATCCAGCAAGCACATCCTGATAAAGCATCTGAGGACCTGACTGCACTCCAAGAAGGCTGGGGCCCAGATTCCTTGAATTCAGGCTGTGAGACAGCAAGAACCCACCATGCCCTGTCTGGTCATGGTGAAGTGTTAGCACTGCAGTCTACAGTACTGCTTCAAGTCAAGACACCTGCCTGACAAAACACACTGCTGAGTTTTGGGGCTGAATGACAGTTCCGTTCACCAGAGGGCTGTGATTACAGACTAGCTCTGGAGCAGCCCGTCGCTGGTGAGGAGTCCTAACTTTGAATGCTGCTAGACTGCAAGAGTAGCAAGGTACAACAAAAGCCCCAGGAACCAGCAGTGTTTCTCAGTGACTAATCTGTGTCTGGAAAGCAGAACTGACTGACTGTATTTCAGGAGAGATGCTACGGTGTGCAGCACAAACTGTTTGTAGTGAGTAAATGCATGCGAGCCTGCCACTTGCTGCTACAGTCTGGAGTAATAGCAGGCAGTAATTACTGCAGTAATTATACCAAAGTAATTAAATCTGAAGTTTGAATACCAAGACTCTTAAGCACAGAGTCATTCTCACCTCGTAAAATTCTGCTTTACTTGATGCTGAAAGTACTGCACCCCACACAGATGCAGTACTTAGATCATTAAGTCATCATAGACAAGATATACTGCATAAAAACCTAGAGTCCTGAAATCCAGCTACTAACTAGTGCAACAGTTACAAAAATTAGCATTACTATTAATCTATTTCCACATTTAGTAGGGTTTGTTTTTTTCATTTATGAAGTGGAGAAGAGATCCAAAGCAATTCATCAAGTGTGCTGAGAGAATTAGGCATGGGATGCTGCCTGACTTGCTCAGCTATCCCATTGTCACAGACCCCTCCCATCATACTGAATTGCCATCTTGCCATGAACTGTTGCCACAAGAGCTGCTCCAAACTACTGTTAGAAGTATGTAATGCCTTAAAAGTGGGGAGAGGAAATCAGTGTCAGAATACTGCACATTAGTCTCTACCACATAAGCCCCTCAAGCCCTGTCTTGACTGCTCCCAGTATGTGAGGAAGACAACTCAGAACAAGAGAGAACCATGGATTGTGGTGCAGGGATCTGACACAAAACAAAGTTTAGACTGAACCAGACCAGTTCCATTTTAGAAATTACCTGATTCTGATACAACACCAAAGCCAAGCACCATGTGTTCTGAAATATGCTTCCAATATTTATATATTCCCAGTTTGTGCATTTATGCTATTAAGAAACAGAAGCAATATTTTCCTGAAGTATGTCATAGAACCAGGGTAGCTCTACCATGCATACTCTTTCCAGTATGGTAAGGATTTACACAAACCTATTTTGAACCAACAGATCAATGTTATTTCATAGGTTGTCCCTAAAGCTCTAGAAATTCTCAGCAAAAAAACCCCAAACACACCACATAATACAATGCCAAGAGCATAACCATTACAATATTAAGAATATGTCATTTAAAAAGCTTTCTTCTACCACAAACCACCACCCTCTCTCCTCAGTTTTTCTAGAAATATACTGTAGTCTTTATTAAGAAAAAAAAATCCTCAGAAATCTTTCCTTCCACTACTGCTTCCAACTCACCTTATGACAAGTCAAAACCCTTTTTGATTCCGTAACTTCTGTAGGGACATTGCACTGTTTAGTAGTTATGATAGTTTTATTGACTGTTTAATAAACAGTATATAAGTAACAATGGAAACAGCTTTTATTTCAGCATCACCTCAACAGTAGAAAGAAAAATAAGGAGAACAGAGCACAGAATTTATTTGTATTAACTTATGCTCTCCTGGAGTTCTTCCTTCTTCAGTTTTCTTGAGAGACAGAGTCCCCATGTCTAACATGAAAATATTTCCAAATAATGTGTTAGAATTTTAAGACGGGTTAAACCATCAGTATAAATTAGCTCCCAGTGTAAAAATACTATATAAAGTGCTCCCATCAGGATTTTTTCAGCTCAATGAATGATTTTTATTTAAGTATTTTAAAACCCAGCATTTTTGTTGAGCAGACAATAACCGATAAATAATATTTCAAACATTAGTACAAACTTCATTTACAAAACCTTGTCAGAATTCTTCTGAAAAAGGGTCTTCAGATGATAAAAATAAATTCTATTAATTACCCTGAAAACCAGACAGGTATAACCAGGATCCAGTCACTGGAAATGATCTTTCCTGTGGTATGACTCAATTAATTTCCTTATTTCATATTCACCCATGAAAGCACATATATCTCTAAGTAAATACGTGGTTCTACAGCTGGAGATCAGAAAAGTCTTTCAAAGGGACCTGTTGAGTATTTCAGCTCCGTATTTTTAGCTCTGGAAAGAGGTACATGGATGCACAGTTTGAACAAAATGCAGAGATGAAGCACATCATTTCCGGAAGCGTTTAAACAGCGGATGGATGTGTTTATTGGAAGAAGCCTTGCTCCGTGCAGAGTGGTATTCCATGTAAACTGTATCATCAGCTCCTGACATCGAGCTCATTGTGCCCGTACGACGTGAGACCTGTGAGTAAGGGGAGAAAAAACGTGCTCGGTGTGTGATTAGACAGACCAGCTCTAACATACCGATGCTCACTGACTCCTGGGCAGTTTATTTTTGTTCATTTAGTGACCTCCCTGGCAAAGAGCCTTCACAGTTTTTTTCCTTAAGAAGAATTTCAAGCAAGAAAGTCACTGCCTGACACTGAGCATAAGTATATAGACACATGTGAGGCTTAATATGGAAAGGTACCTTAGAGAGGGAGTTCTTCATGCATTTCAGAACAATGCCATTTAGCTAAAAATTAACTCTAAAAGTTGAATGTCACATTGTAGATTGATTTCAACTTATGTATCAATAAATGTTTTAGGCTACTTATTTTCCTTATATTTGTTACTGAAAATGTCAGACTAAACCTACAATAACAGTACTTCTCTTGAAAATTAACAGATGTGGCCGTTATGTTTCTGCTTTCTGGGCATGAGGAAATCAGTACATGAGTGAAGAAGCACAGTGCTACAACAGGAGTTTATGCTGTAACCTAGGTGTATCTTAAAAATGTTTTAAAATATTTTCATTGCTTGTGACTCAAAAGATTCACTTCAAAATCTGTAACAACAGATCTGTAATCTTGTCCCTCAAATATGAAGGAGAAAGACATGAACTCCATGTTTAACTTCTTTGCAGCACCGAACTTGAGTGAATTACTCGAATACGTAAGTGCTAACACCAGCTTAAAAAAAGAAATCTGTTCTCTAATGTTTCACAAAGATGAAGGCATCAATGATGGCAGAAGTATATAGAATTAAAATGGACTGGACCAGTTTTGTCACATTTGTGGTCATCCTTTTCAAAGCATTCTTTTATTACCTGAGCTGACTTTGAACCATATTCTCCTGCTACTACTTCTTCCTCAGCATCCAAGTCAGATGCTTGCAGGACTTTCTGGAGAAGCTGCTGCTGTTCTTCTTTGGTTGAAAATGCCAGTTCTTCCTCTTCCATACCTGCAAGCTTTGTTATTACCTAAGAAACAGAGCACAGTACAAGGTGAGGGCTCTTTCTCCTCAGTGTTAGCTATTTAAAACCAAGACAGATTTCTGGTTCTGTATCTTGCTGGAACTGCCTTCAACTTCTATTCATGATCTGAACAGCTTAACACTACAGACAGCATCTTGCCAGGTGGTGTGCATATGTATACACACACATATCCTTTGCTGTATGTTTTAGCATAAACATTGAGGAATATGGGGAAAAAAACCCTAACAAGTTGAGATCTACTAACAGTTGTTGAGAGACAGTGAAGCATCAACAGCACAGCACAAGGACTAGTTCAATGTTTCTGTGCTTGGACACAAAATAATTTGTTATTCCTGTTCTCTGAAATTTTCAGTGACTCATTTGATAACCAGGGATGCAAGACACATGCCATCTACTGGCAACACAGAGCCATAAACTCCATCAGCTGAAAAACCTCCTCAAGAACTGAAAAGCTCTCAAGCTTCTCTTATAAAACTTTACAATAGGCACCCTGCTTTCTTCACTAGAGATATCCTGAAATTTTCGCCAGATTTTTTCCTGCAGTTAAATGTATTCTGCATTTATATTAGTTTTCTCACTGCGTTTCCAACTTGAAGAACTTTGAGAAAGACATTTGAATTCAGACGTTTCCCTTGATTATACAGTGTTTCCCCTACTCATCTTCCTTTCTTAGCTTTGCTCTGGAGTCAATACAATTAGAAACTAATTACCTCAGTAACCTGGGCTGTATCTGATCACAAAGACTGATTAAAAATGTATAAATGCAGCTTAAGGTAAAACAAAACCACATTACATGCAAAGTACTGTTTTTGATCAACCAGGGTGTGGGCTGTTGCCAATGGCATTTCTATTTGAAAACTGATGTCTATCTGAGGAATGTCCTAGCTTTACCCATCTATTCAGGGAAGCAACCCGTTCTGCTATATGGCTAAAAGAACACTGTGACCCCCTTCTTCTTGTATATTTAGAAGGGCATGTGCTATGATCACCTCAAAACTAAAGGCAATGAGTCACAAAAAGCAATTTTAAATTGCATTAGCCTGTTTCCAGTTGTGGTTGCAAAACAGTGCTAACATGATTCATAGAATGGAAAGAATTCTCACTGCATCATAATTTTTTAAGCTGTTCAACAGATGCCAAGTTCAGAGTTATCCCCAATTCTTTGACACAGTGAGTGTTTTATTTGTTTAAATTTTAATATAATCTAAGTCAGCCACCAAATAAAAACACAAGACAGTAAATAACTAAACTGTGGGTAGCTAACAAAAAACCCCAAACTGCTAGCAGTAAACTCCAAGCAGTAAATAGTGATGACAAGCACAGACAAAATAAGTGACTTAGCAAAAAAAATATTATAGTCCTCCTTCTGAAGAAAGGCAGAGAATGGAGATACTGAGAGAGAGCAAGAAGAAAGTAGGTCCTAGGAAAAAAGTGAAAACTGTTATCCTTTTAAAGTAGTAATGAATTTTTAGTACTTTAGAAACAAAAATTCTGAAGAGAGGACATAAACACTGAAAGAGTTACCTAAAGACGAGATAGAGAGCCTATATTTGGAAGAAGGCAAACATCTGCTGGGAATGACATACAACATAGCTGATCCTGGCTTGGAATGGAGAAACACAATAGATAGCTGCTTGGAAGTTTCTTCCAGCCCTATTATTCTTTGATGCCAGCTATGACTAAGGCTTAAAGTTTGGCAAACAGAAGAAAACAGATATTATACCATTTTGTTCCTAAACTGCAAATAAAGAACGTTCCAATACTGGTCAGCTAAAATGTTGCTCCAGATACTCAGCTGCCACTTGCACTGCCTTTTTTCCCCCCCATATTACACCAAAGCTAGGACTAGGACTGCTTTGGAAAACAAAATCCCTCTATTTCAACCTCTCTTTTAGTTGTAAAATCCAAGGCACTGAAATACAAGTAAAGGGTTTTCTCTAATCTTCTTGGCTATATAGCCACAGATGCACTTGCTGTAATTAGTTGCAGCTTAGTACTGATCTACAATTTTGTCAAAATACATTCACTACAAAGCAAAACAAGGTTTCTACCTACAAAGACTGTGACATGTCACTTTTGGCGTAAGGAGCCCCTCCCCTAAAACTCTCTTTAATGAGCCAATGATTACAGAGCAATTATTTACTTCAGCAGAGCTGTAGTTCAGAGAAGTTTTACCCATGGGAATGTCTGTACTGCATGTGTGCCTCATGAGGAAAAGATCTTCTATAGTGAGGCTCAAGTGCAATCTAGCAGAGGCTGCTTGTCCTTACACCTCTTGCCCTCCTTGGGTGATTCTGTCAGTGCCATGAGCTTGAGCTTCATCCCTAAAGGCTGATTCAGGAGCTTTTTATTCTTCTCTGCAACATTTTTTATTGGGAAGGCTTCTAATCAGACCAGTAAACTGCACCTAAAAGCAAGAGCTATCATAACATCCTGGTGGCTTTAACAACCCAGCTGATGAGCAAATGGGGAAGTCCATGGATTAAAAGAAAAATAAATGAGATACACTATGAAATCTATATAGAGGTGTTTTGGTGGAATGAGATTTTGTTTGGAAGAAGCCAACACGAAGATGCATCATAAACTGAATTACAAGGGATGATCAATTTTCAAGTATGTCTGGAGAAATGAAACAGCATTTGGTCCTTTACAGGTAACTTCTGACTTTCAACATGACTACATTTTAGTTGTAGGTAGGAAGACTTCTACTCTGCAATAACAGTCCTTTCTTCCAGTAAATTCGGACATTTCTTAATTAATTAATATTTAACCCAGGGATTTTGGTGATATACCTCATTCTGTGCAGAGAAAATTACAAGAGGAAGGGTCAAACTGTTGAACACCTTCCTTTGTCAGAACAGTTTCTGCTCACACAGAGCCACTGCATCAACATGTCTGCATCCTGACTGATTTTCTGTACCACTGCAGGCTTGGGACAGCAGTAGCACTGTGGAAATGATGCATAAGATTAGCATGAGAACAAAAAGCCTCAAAAGGTATTTGTTTTGGAATGGTTTGCTATTCACTTCAGACACCTAACTTTATGCTTCCCAAAGCCAGATGTATGAATATAGGACAGGTGAATCCTGCTCACTGAATGGTATCTTCAGCCATCAAGGAAAAATATTTTCTCTCCATAGTGCAATATGGGCCTGAGACTGGAGTTCTTTGGAAATTGTGATTTGTGATGTTTTGGAAATTCTCTGAACTGGTGCTGGCCACTACAACAGAACACCTATCAACAATGCTTTGTGCACAACCAGTTTGGTAACGTGTAACAGGAGGCATGCATGGATGGACAACTGAAATGCATCAACATAACCCAACTGTACTTAAGTTGCAACCCATAGCTGTCCTTAAGCCACTTGTATCTACCCACTCAATAATACAGATGATAAAGCTAGACTGAACAGTTCTTGCTTTGAGTAAAACCTTCATTAGTACATCGTAAACCTGGAATTCTCAAGGATTTGACTTAGTGCTAACAAGAAAGAATAAGAAAGTTATAACTTTAGACCACGGATATAACAAAGAGGAGGGACAAGTTACCTTGAAGCTATAACCTTGATCTACAAGAAAACGTTGTCGCTTTGTTGAATATGCCATTTCCTGAGTGTCTTGGGATACAAGAGAATAAAAAAAGGCATTGTATTCCTCTGCAACCATGCCTAGGAGACAAAGACATTGAGTGATTAGTTCCATTTGGAACACTGCAACCAAGAACCAAAAGGGACTCAATACTTAAAGGTGTTTCAGTAAGTTGTCTCTCCACAAAAACAACATGCAAAGTTCAGCTGCACCCAGACTTTACATAAGCTGACTGAGAAAATGCACAGCACTGATATTCCTACACTTCTTAATAACTTGAGAATGGTGAAAAGGAGAAAATGGGAAAGAAAATGTAGACTAAGCCAATTACACTGGTGCTCTGAGAAGAACTTGCTTTATTATGCTAGGCAAGGTGAAAGATAATTTTTAAGTCTATTACAAAGTGAAAAGCAAGGACTGCAACGCGTTTAAAACGTTAACAGAATAAGACAAAGGAAAAAAATTACTGATGTAAACCAGAGTTCACAGTGGTTTTGCACTGAAAAAAGTGAGACAAAGATATTTAGCAAAGAATTCATAGGGCTATTTGAAGCACAGGATATACTAAGCTGCATATAATTTATTTTTTTAAAACTTACAGTCCTTAAGATCTATTACCAAACAGCACTGGGTTCTCTTTAAAACCCAGGTTTTCACTAAGACTTTGTTAATTCACTAACGTGGCTTTGGTATGCATTTTCAAACAAGGCCTCAGCTGTACGAAGCACAAACTGCCATAAAATAAGTGTGGGCAGATATTAACTGAAAGGAGAAAGTTTAAGAATAATTTTCTAAACAAAAAGCTCTTTGCTTATGTTTTGCAAAAACAACTACTAGCTGGAAAGAAAATCCTGTTTTTAAAAGAAAATTAACCTGCAGTACCAAAAAAGTGCTTTCTAGAAGCTTGCTGTGATTTATAAAAAACCAAACTATTTCCTGTTAAGGAATTTAATCAGAAACAGCCACCAAATAACAGAAAAAGGTCATTTTCCCTTCAGCTTTTTTTTGTCCTTTGGAAGTTTTCACAAAACAAGGCTTTACTGACTCAGAAAATGCTTCCTTTTAATTCACTGGCATACAGGCATACATACTCTTCGACCAAAACATAAATCCAAAGACAATACAAAGAAGTGTCATGAATACCCAGTTTCTCTGCAGTTCTATGATCCTATGAGCCAAGGCCCAGAGCCAATCACCTCATTTACCTTTTTTGGCTCTCAGCACTCGTCCCAGTCTTTGTGCCTCCTGTCTTCGAGACCCACCATGGGAAGATATCTGAATGAGAACATTGGCTTCTGGCAGATCAAAGGATGTGTCACCTACCTGGAATAGAGAAACAGCCTCTGAGCAGCACCTTATTTCCAAGTATCATAAATAAAGACTTAATTACAAAGTACACCTTTGTGAGCTGCGATACAAAGATGTCAAATGCACAACAAGCATGTATAATGCTCTGTTAAATAAAGTTCATGATGAAGATGCACACAAGGACAGACTGAATGTCCTCACCTTGGAAATGAAAATAGTGTTGATTTTTGGATTGTGCTTGAAGTTTTGTAGGATTTGCATTCTTTCTCCTTGTGCAGTAGGACCATATATATAGGGTCTGGAAAGAATAGAACATATGCAAATTAAATTATGATTTCTCAACAATTTCTTATAAGGTACTAAGATATCCTAGCAGGGAGTGCAGTACACAATTTGAGTTGATATAAAAGCAAAACAGGTTTTGGTACAGCTTAATTTACTTCTAACTTGTTTGGCTCTTTATGGCCGCTACCAAATTGCTTGTGGAACCCAATCTGCCAGAAATCAATCCTGACAGTTATGTTTTGCAATTACATGCACCAATGAAGCTGTAGATAGACAGCTGAATACATCTTATAAGCTTACATGAAAGACTCAAGGCAGCTGTTAAAATAAGAGTTTTTTTTTCTTTCCTCAAATCTACTGAGTTAGCACACTGACAGCTGCAACCTTTTCTTCCTATTTAAACACTTGAAAATCCAGGCATCTCTTATCAATGATATGCTGAGTGTTATGAGCCAGCTACTGGATGGTGTTCTGGGAAAATTATTTTTTCCTTTCGCAGCTCACCTCTTGCCCTCCTGATACTTTCTGGAACTGCTGAAAGAGAACAAGGCCCCAAACATTCCATGGCCACGAGCAACTCACAGTGACATTTCAGCTAAGGTTTCTAACATTGGAAGATGAATCACCTGGAACATGTAGTATCTCAGTCCAGAAGGCTCACACAAGCTCCAAATTAATCCCAGTCACCTATCATCTAATCCTTCTGTTTAGTGTATTTAACCAGATTTTTAGAAAAACCCATACGGCAAATGAGTCAACTCTGAAACAATAGTGTTATGCAATTAGTTGCATTCAGTAGCATTTTAAATCCTTATTGTAAATCTCATTTAATATTTAAAAATTGTGACCATTTTAATCCCCAACAAAAGGTAAATGGAAGATTTAGACTGAAACTAAAGCATTTGTGAGCTTTCTGTTTCTTAAAGTCACCAAGAAGGGGTTCAAACACATTTTTAATGAAGAACAAAATAACCTACAACTCCTGGCTATCGACCCCCACTTGGATTCCCACCAGATCCCAAAACTAAAACACCCAATGCTAGATTTTATTTTTTTTTTCCCTAAAATGACCCTTTTCCTCATGGCAAAATAGACACTTGAGGAATTTGCAAAGATAGCTGACATAACTGTCAAAACCTTAAAGGCAGAGACTTTTAAAAACAGTGATTTAAACATATTAGTAACACGAGTAAAAACCTTCATCACACGAGCTATAGGACACTGGATGACAGACTCATGACAGAGTAAAAGCTGGCTATGCAAATCCAAATTCTGTAGCCCCAAAATTTATAGTTAGAATAACTCCTGTCACATGCATGGTTTCTCCCTTTTCACTGTGGCAGTGACACAGGAAAGGGGGGTTCAGGGAGGAGCTGTCAGCCAGCCAGGGGTCCAACCACGCCCATGCTTTAATCAGGTCACCAGAACTACAGCGGGAGATGCCCAGCACAGTTCTGGCAGACAGGCAGTGCTGCACCTGCTGGGCTACTCTCTCCTCCTTACACGTGCAGCTCCTGCCTCCCCCAGACCAACAGCTCCCTTTGTTTCAGCACGATCACAACAAACTATGACAGAAATTCTCTCCTTAAAATAAAGACCCCCTCACTTTTATCCAGTGCTGTGAGCCTCCTTTTTTTCTAACAGCCTGGGGGCTCCTACATGATATGAGGAACAGAGAATTCACTCAAGCACATGAAAAGCAAGCATCAGTATTTTTTCAGTTACTTTTGCTGCCATGCTTCTATAGCATCTATCCCCCTACTCAGCTGCTGCTACTCAGCAAGCACCCCCTCCCAGCATCACCTTTGCTAAAGGCTTTTTCTGTGGTGTGCTAAACTCTGCTAGAGACATTCCAGAGGCATCATTACAGCTAATCTCTGTCCAGACAGATTAAAAAAATGATGAAAGAGACCACGGGTGTTGGAATTCAGCCAGCACCATTAGCTCTGCTTACTATTTGATGTCACAGCAAGCCAGCACAATGTGGCTGTTATACTATGGTCAAAACTGATCATGAATGTTGGAAAGTGTAAGACTTGTTTGTGGTTTTGCTAACAAGAACTGATGAAATTCCTATGTTGAAGACAATCCTTTCCTGGACCACAGTGTTTTGAGGTCCAGTAGGTGTTCTTGCCAAGGTGTAAGAACAGTACTCCAATAGTTGCCTTTAGATTCAGTCAGCCTAGCTCGGTGCTAACACTCCAGACTCAAATAACCTCCTCCTCAGACTGCTCAGGAGTGAGCTGAGCTCACCTCTGGAAGCCCACCTTTTATTGGTCCCCCAGTTCTGCTCATGTGCAGTTGGGACCAGCCCTACAGGTGGGCTGAACAGGAGCTCACGCCTTCCTCCTCCTAACTGGCAACACCTGATTGTCTTTACAGGATTGCCTCTACATTCCTAGACATTAAATCAAATGCAGTCAAAGTGCCCCACAGCTTCCAGCAAGCAAGGCATTATTTGGGCTTGTTGAAGAAAGGACCAGGCTAGCTTCTGTGCTTATATTCCTCAATAATTGCTCTGTGCCTGATACTGGCAAACCCTCTCCCTGATCATGCCTCCCCAAACCCTACAAACACACTGATGCTAACCCCTCATTAAAATCCATTCGTACAACCTTCCGTAACTGCACTCACCTTAAGAGTCATTTAAGGTAGGTGAGGAGCTCATGGCACCAATATCCTTCTGTTTATTAAATGACTGCAGTAGTTCTAGGCAGTGCACTGGTACAGCACAGATCCCCCAAAATACTGTTTTAGGCAAGGTTCAGACCTTTTGAGAACCCAAAGAGGACACCCTACACCCCAGAAGATCTTCAAAGATCCAGAGAGCAGGTATTTAGTCTCAGAGAGATGGGGGAAGCTACCACCTCTTAAAGAAACAGTTCAGTGATATTTTTTAAAGCCCCTCATTTTTCCTCTGGCTTTTTATACTGAAATGGATGGAGATGGGCTAACAGTCTTTCAGAAAGATCTTGAATGAAAACCCCTCTGAAGCAAGCACTAAACAGTTCTACACCAAAATAATGTTGCAGTGACAATGAACTCCATCCAAAAAATACCTCCCTGAGCTCCTTTTTATATGGGAGGATTGGAGTTAAATCAAAGTATTACAATAAATACCTAAAGACTGCTGAAAGCTGCAAGATTACAAGGAAAAACAACAGTGCCATGGCTGCTTGTGAACACTTACTTCCCAAGTCTGACAGCATACTCCTTCAGTGCAAAGACATTGTCAGCAAATACAATTATTTTATCATTCCGTCGCTCGTGAGACTTAATCAGGAACTGGCAGGCTCTGAACTTATTTGGGTTCATGGTGTACAGCAGGATCCGTTTCTTTGTTTTGATAGCTACATATTCTCTGTAAAATTCAGGTGACATTGGGCACCAAACCTAGAATTAGAAAGCACACGCACACAAAAGCAACCCTCCATTAGTTTTTATTTTATTCCAGTGGGAACTGAAAAGATAATGGTGGGATGATAATGCATTATGACACTCTGCAGCACAAGCCACAGACTTTTAACACAGTAATTTTTGTACAAAAATGAAAGCTACTGGTTGGTGTAGTCTCAAGAATTGCCAAACTGTGTTTAGCCTGATTAATATTACAGCCTTCCAAAATCCTTTGGCAATGAGTTCACCAAGAGAAAGAGGCAGCAGAACTGGAACAAGACTGAAGTTACTTCCTTTATGTTTTATACTTACTAACTTTACTGAATGCTACTATCTTTTCACAAAGCAGTAATTCAGGGAATGAACTGTCTGCATGATCTCTCTATGGGCTTTTTCCATAAAAGAAATGTATTGATCTTTTTTTCATATACCCACAAAGGAGTGACCTTTATTTTAACAGCTATTGAGTCTACAGCTTTCAAAACACTAGGATTCAAAACAAAATCCACAGTGCATATAATTTAGAAGATATTCACACTGCTGTCCATGGGTTATCCCCCCATGTTCACTGCACACTATAAATTAACAAAATACTGTATAGAAAAGCCTCTCTCATAGCCATCTTTCAGCTAAGACGGTTACGTGACAACTTACAGAAGTTAATTTAAATTGGAATTGTTCTGTACTATTAAACTACTTTTTTTGAACATTTTTTTCCAGCATGTTAAATGGTAGGTGAGGCTTTTTTCATCCTTTGACTACATTAACAGTAAATATATGCACTGAATAGGCTCTACTGTTATTGTATGCTGTCTATATGAAAGATCAAAGATTCTTAAATCAGAAGAGAATATTTCGAAGTGAGAATGAGACTGAACATTTGATTGTAGCAGAATAATTGATCTATTGCTCAATGTCTCTGATTATACAGCAAACCAATTTTTATTTGTATTTGAACTCTCTTCTGGATTTGGAAACAGGTAAGATACACTTCTCACTCCAATGATATTTTCATTTGTACATTTTGCAAGGCACACATGGCAAGCAAAAAACTTGGTATGGCAATGGGGATTATTTGTAAATTACAAAATTTGAAAATATAGGCAAAGAACAGGCTTGTTGTCTTTTGTAAAACTTTTAGCTTCTTTAACTGTGCTGCTTGTTCTCTGCCTTCACCATGACCTGCCTTATTACACAGCAGCACTGCCCTCTCTTGCCACCTGGAAAAAACTGCACATAAAGGCTGAACCAGGCACCTCTCTTGGCTCTGGGGAATAAACCAAGTTGATTACAGATGCTACTTCTAAACATGTCAAGAAAATCCCAAGAAATATGCAGTGCAGTTGTGCATAGATGAGGTATTCCCATCCAATAGTATTTCAAAATACTGGCCAAAAGAAAATAAACTTGCAGAATTTTCACTCTGTTCAGAACAAAGGCAGCTGATGCTTCGCTTCAGTGTCTGAAGGGCAGTTCAGGACTCAAGAACTATACCCCATGGCAGAATTAACCAAAGTGCTCAAACAATCAACTCTGAATTTGCAGACTCCTAACTCTCCCTCCCTTAAACCTATTACTTAAAAACAGCTATGGGTTTTTTTCTGTTTACAACTTCAGTTTGCACAAGGTTCAAAAGAAGAGCTGAACTGCATCTCCATCTATTTTTCCAGTACCAGAGCTAGGAAGAATTGAAACTAGCAAGACAGGTTTAAAGAATACACTCAACAACAACAAAATGCCATCACAAAAATCCCCACAAACTGAAAACAAATAAACGAAAAACCCAAAAGCAAACAAACAAAAAAGAAAGCAAAAAAGCCTAGGAAAAATACAAGCAACAGTTAAGTTACAGAACTCCAAGTTGTAGCTGCTAAAAGTTGTCAAATGGTAATTAAGTTATTTAATGGTAATCTGGAGAAGTTCACAAAAAAGAAACACATTTCTACTTCTCAAACACCAGATTTTTCTCTCCCCCATATGATGGAAAGAACAGAGGTCACACCATTATGTTGGAAAGAAATTTTAAGACACAGCTCAATGCTTTCAATGTTCATCATCATGTATTCTGGCTGGAAGTAAGTAGCTCTTGCCTTAAAGGTTTTTGTTTTGTTTTACCTTATTTTATTGTATTTTGTTTGTTTGAAACTTTCTATCCTTCTTTGTCTTAAGAGTTATAAGAATTTTCCTCAGTGACTACAGACTGTCTAGCAGTCGCAGTCTTTAAAAAGCAGCAGTTTCCATCTCACCATCCAGTGTTATTCTAACCATAACACGATGTTACACTACCCCAGAGAACTGAGCTCAAGACAGTCAAGTCAGACAACACAAATGTCAACTGCATTGAACTTGGTCTACAATTCTGTTCACATTTCCAAATGCTGGCTTGGACATACACAATCAAACACCACAAACCCTGCAGAGGGGAAGAGAGCTGAAGTCACCCTGAAGAACATGTGGCTGAACAACTTGGCTACTGGATTTGCCACACCTTCACATTGACCAGTGAGAGCCTTGCCTATGCTACAAAGTATATCAACAGTCATAAGGGCACCTGCTTTTCCCTAGTTAAATACTAACAATTTTATACATCTTTAAAAAAATAAATAAATTATAAGCATACTAAATAAACACCAGCAATACCAAAAAGCAGAGCATCACCTCAGCACACTGGACTTTAGCAATGTAACCACTGTTCTGCAGCTCCATCCAGTTGGCTTCATAGAGCTTTGGTCCAATCAGGAAGTTCAGGTCAACAATTTTATCATCTTCTCTGACCAGGGTAGCAGTCAGCCCCAGTTTACAATGAGCTTGCACAATAGT
>JAAWXA010000020.1:14639006-14694836 GCA_038090715.1 Florisuga fusca
ATTTTTGCTAAGAAATGCAAGACAAATATTCTGTTTACTTTCCTGAATGGATTTAGAAGACAAATCCTGCAACTTAAAAAACAGTTTCATAAACTCCTGAACATAAAAGAAGCACAGAGTTGGGAAATTTTACCCCATTTCACATACAAATCTAACATTCTGTGTTAGAGCAAAACTTTACTGACTGCAGCTTTAGTTCACATGTATTGTTATAATTTCCCCTTTCCCAAGAGAAAATAAAATATGCCTAAGTTACCTGGCTTGTTTTAGGTTATACAGTATTTAATAGAAAGAACTGTGACTGAAGGATTTGGACTGACAGCCACATAGAGGATATTTAATATATGGCAGAACTACTCATCATTAGTATTGCTGGAGATGACAGAAGAGATTCCAGACCTTCATTTTTATGAAATCAAGAAAAAACACAATTGGAAGACCAGCAGCAGCAACCTAGTACTTTGATGAAATAGCTGTTAAATCATCAAGATCTGCTTCTGAAATCCATCATTTCTGTATGATTTATTCCAAAATATATTCAAATACCAAATTATATTCAAATGAAATAATGAAAACAAGGTAGAGCATCTAACAGAATCCTGGGTGGTGTTTTTAGCCTGGACTATTCCACAAACACTTCAATATGACACTATTGATTTCCAATAGTATAAATGTCAACTACAAAGTAATTTGAATACAACAGCTATTTCTGAACAGTAATCACTATGGTTACTCACATTTTATGGAGTAGAAATACATTAAAAGCCAGCCCAAAGTGCCATTACATCTCAAAAGAAAGGCAGATGATTTCCTCTCCTATTCAAATCCATCTACAGCAAAATTATACAAATGTAATTCAGCTACTTTACAGCACTTCATCAGCCTAAACAGGAAGAGAAGGCATTTGGGTTTTACACTGCCATTACACAGAACACAGTGTCATTTTGAAGGATTTCAGAAAACCAACGTTCCGCTAAACTCTATAGTATCAAGGGGAAAAAAAGGCAGTCTGTTTCAAAAGCCCTAAGCCACAGGCTTCCTCACTATATTCATCATGAGAAGGACAACCTGAAATGTCTGCACAGTTTCCTTACCAGGGATAGTATGTACTTCATCCAGGATCATAAGGCCCCACTCTTGACTTTTCAGCCATTCCATTACTCTTTCCGCTTCCCAGGATCTTTTTGTTGTGTGCCCCAACATGGAATATGTGCTGATGGCAATAGAACAGCCAATGGGTTTGTCTTTGGCATCGGAAGTGAACCGACATATCTGACTGTCATCAATGGTGGACCACATCTTGAACTGGGCCTTCCACTGCTCTACAGACACCGCAGAGTTGCCCAGGACCAGGCACCGCTTGCGGACAGTACAGGCAGCTGTCACCCCAACCAGAGACTTGCCAGCACCTGCAGGGCAAGAGGAGTGATGTTCATCAGTCATCTCTCAGGTATCACTCGAGTAGGAGGAAAAAAAAAAAAAAAAAAGGGCAAAGGAAAACTGTGAGAGGATACGAAATCAAGTAAGGGCAAATTCTTTTCTGTTTCATTACTATACTAGATTTAAAGAAACAGAGTATTTCTAAAAAAAAAAAACAACCCACAGCTGGATTTTCTAGTGGTTATGTAACTTTTCTCAAGAGTATCATTGTTAGCAATGGCATTAAGAGTTAGAAGCAATCATTTTAACAATTTCAAAAGCAGGTTAAATTCCAGGTGGCTACAGAAAGCTTCCCCTAGAGGTGATCTATCCCACCACCCTATCAGCTATGCTTATTCCCCCACACACAAAGTCCTTAAATCTTTCCTTTCCTCCTTCACACTCCTTCCAGCATCCCTTACACACTCTCTCAGGCCCTTGCTGTATCTCCTGTGTGCCTACACTCCTCATACTAAGGACCACTTCTTTCTCAAGCTGCACTGCCCAGAACTTGTGTGTGCAAGCTCTTCTGATCCCTGCACCCTCCTTTAAGCCATATTTGTATTCTCAGCTCCTCTCATCTCCTGACTGCGAACCCAGAAACATATTATTTCAATGCCAACAGCTATCTATTTCCCTAAATCAGTAGAACTGACTTAAGAAGGAGCAGTCAAAGCCTGAATGGTAACTGGAAGCCACCACAACCACAGCTGGAAAAAAAAAAATAAATAAAAATCAGTTCTTCAGTCACTACAGGGAGACTGACAGCACTGCTGAGCAGATGCCCAACAGCTCCATCAACCAGGCTCTCCCCCCACCACAGCCTCAGCACTCACTTGCTAAAAACCAACAGGTTATACACTAGTGACCCACAACAGTCCCTACTACTGTGTGCAGTCTAAGCAGCTGTCACGTTGGGAAGTTCCTTGACAACAGGTGAACAAAGGAAACTCCTAAATGCCAACCCTGAAACTTACCACATGGCAAGACAATAACACCAGATCTGGCTCGCCCATTGCCAAACATCTTCCGTAGGCTCTTCTCTTGATAGGGCCTGAGAACAGCTGTAGGTTTCAGATCTATATTAATATCAGGATTCACAGAATCATTTCTGAAATCATATTCTGCCAGCAAAGGGTACTCCAAATGGATACAACGCTTCTGAAGTTCTTCAATCATCTCCTGAAGAGGAAACAAAGCTTCAGATAGTAAATTCTCTACATCTGAATTAATCATTCTTTTTTTTCCCCTAACAACCTAATTACATGGTACCATGTGAAGTTACATCTCTCTTTTACACTTACCAAGTCTGCAAGAGCTAAGTTTATTCAAAAAACTTTATTTGTGAACACCCCCGCCCCAATCAAACATAAGTAACAATCTGTATGAGAGGGTTATTTAGACAGATGGAAGAACACAATTCTTTCATCTCAGATACATTTTTATCTGGCAGTGACTAAACTATACCCTTAAGTCCTGCAACAAAGACCTCATTAACAGACACAAAGGATTCTGTGGCGTTACACAGAAGGCCTACCAAAGCTGCACATCTGTTCTCTGGAAAATCTTCACACCCTGGCAACAGAGTTATTCCACTACAATGAGGCTGATTCAATCACCAAGAAGTTGTTAACTATGTTGGTGTTTTTAAAGTAAATAATAAAAAAGTTCTCTTTTGAAAAAAAATGTTGTTTCCCCTAGTAAAGCATCATAACAATCACTGAGTCCAAAAACTACTTGAGAAATTTTACAAAAGCTTTCTGAAGCCAGGACATCCAACTACCTTCTTCTCAAGCTATGAAAGTTCCTTCTGCAAACATGAATCACGAAATAAAAACTCAACAAGTAAAATTAACTATGTCTTGCAGGTGGGGAAGGAACAATACTCAGTCTGCCACAGTCCACACTGAAGAGGAAAGATTTTGGAAAGCAACAAGAAAGAAATGTTAATGACTTCCAGTGACCTTCCCTATCAGAGAGCCACATGTACTCATGAGTACAAGTTCTCATGTTTATTTGCAAGTACTCAGCCCATTCCCCAGAGCTACAAATGCAAAGACTAAAATAGTCATACCTGCTTGATTTCAAAAGATACTGTCTGTGTTTCCTCCTCCTCCTCCTCATCTTTGTCCATCTGTTCATAAAACTCATATAAGTCAGCTGGGACATCTGGCTTATTCTGAGCATCTGTTCCCTGTGATGTTGATGGACCAAAACCTCCTTCACTGGATTTGGAAATCTAAAATAGAGATGAATTGTCACTAAGAGTTTCATTAGAGACACACTTCCCACCCCTCCTCCCAGCCTGGACTCATTAAAGAGGCCCAGATCTTTGCTGACAGAAGTGAAAGCAACTACTGATACAACAAACAAACAATACCCACGCCAAACAACAGTTTACCTGATGTTAATTCAGTCATTTAACAAGGTGCCCAAACATACCGCTGATTTACTTGTGAATGTCTCTGTAATGAGCTCTGTTTCTTCACCCTCAGCGTTTCTCAGGCGACAGTCTTTAATAACAGGGTCCTGCAGAAGCTGCTGAATGACATCAGGGTGGGTGCTTTCCACAAAATATCTAAAATTAAAGGAAAAATATTTTTATGAACTAATCCTCTGAATAACTGATAGGAAGAATGGTGTGGATGTTTAAGCCTATAGCTACCCCAGATGCATTGTCAAACATCCCATCTTAGGAACGGAATTTTAGAACAAAGAAATTATGGCAATTAATTTTTTTAAAAGATGCTTTGTATTAGAAGCAGCATGTACTCTGAGTTACTTGTCTCTCTCAAATGACATAAATGAGAAAACTCCAGCAGAAGTGGTTAGAGAGAGCTCTCACTCGTCACAAACAAGACGTTATTTTTTTGAGACTCTGAAAACACTGCATGTGATGCTTCAAAGAGCTGCCTACGGGGCCAGAAAAGCCCACGAGACAAAAACCCAAGAACTGCAAAGCACAGACCACCTAAAAATTCAAATCAGTGCATTCTGAAATTGCTTCTCTCCCTGCATATTT
Organism: Florisuga fusca; assembly: GCA_038090715.1. Taxonomy (NCBI): domain Eukaryota; kingdom Metazoa; phylum Chordata; class Aves; order Apodiformes; family Trochilidae; genus Florisuga; species Florisuga fusca. The sequence continues at coordinate 14,643,448 of JAAWXA010000020.1, forward strand.
ATCAGTAATTACACTGGTTGAACAACACAGTTAAAACATGAGTCAAGAGAGATCTACATCTGAGCTGGCATGGGAGCTCTTTTTTTACTCAGAAACACCCAGGAAGAGGACAAAACCTGCTATTAATATTAGCACTAACTTTACCCAAAGCAGCTGCACAAGCAAAGCACTGGACTACAGTCCCAGAGTTTATCTGTGGATGTCAGACAACAGAGAAGTTTGCAAAAGAAATAGAAGGAGAAAAAAAAACCAAGTGTAAGGTGCAGACATAGGCTTCAAGTCTCTGCTCTCTCCTTCCCTTACCTCTCCCTACTGCAGAATCACAGCTTTAGATAAAACTGATGCCCTCTCAAGGTCTGTTTCAACATTATCTTGTTTAAAACACACTATACTCAACTCAGGAACAAGCAGATCTCACACAAGCACAAAACTCATGCCAGTGGAATTGCTTATTCTTCCTGAATAATGAATTACAAATAATGTATGAGACAGAAAGACAGCTGCAGAAAACCTGTCTTACCAGGCTCCTGTAAATTAGGAAGCAATGAATGAAACAGTTGTCTGAAAACCCTAAGGAAATGCTGCCAGTCTAAGCAATAAAGAAACAAACTAGAATATCAAATTTGCAACCCACTTTTAGAAATGTCATGATAACCACTAATAGCTCAGGAGAGCCAAACTGAATTGATTGATTGATGTATTAAACACCTGCAACTGAGCTCAGCTGGGAGCTGTGAGTTGAGCTACTCAGCTTCTGAAACCACTCATTTATGCACAGCAGTGCATCAGGAAGACTTCCTCTCTCACACTAGTTAAAGAAGCAACCACTTACCTGTTATGTTTCAGTACCAGCTTCACCTTCCCATAGCTGACAGTACACAGCTACAAACAAACAGGAGCAGTCATTAGGAATATGCCAAAGAGACATTCTATGTTTGGGACCAAATGCTGCAATGCAGTTCAGGTCTCTGTGGGGAAGCATGATACTGCAATACATTTACTCCCAATGTCACACTTATGGAACAAACCTGAAAAGATATTTTCAGAAGGTGCAGACATCATCTCATGGAGGAGATGACTCTCAAACATTCAGGTTTTGTGTCTTAATTCCAATCTGTTTTCAAGGCAGCAAGAACATATTTGCAGGATAAGGCAGGCTGTGTCTTAGAGCACCCAGCTATTCCAGACTGCTTCCCACATTCAGTCATCTTCCAGAACAAATCTGAGGTAACTCCCCACTTGCAATTGCTACTGGCTAAAAGCATGCACACAGACACTTCACTATACTTCTTTTTCAAAAGATCTACAGACCACTTAGGATACATTTTGAAAACAGTATGAATGCAGCAATGTACTACAGAGAAAAAAAGCATAGGATAAAGCTCCTGTTCTCTTGAAACAGTGACAGAATAGAGTAAGATGGTAAAAACAATTTCTCAGTTTTTAGATTAAAAAATTCTAAATCAGTTAAGCAGAAGCAGGAAAGGCTTTCACCAGTAGCAGTAGATATATTTCCAAAGAAAAAACATACACTTACCTTGATAAACTGAATGATTCCATCTGGGACACCAGTCTTGCTCAGCTTTTGTAAGTACTCTGTGATGTCACTTGTTTGTAAGCCAACACTAACAGCAGCATACAGAGAGTAAGCAGTCAGCTTGTACTCATGAATGTGGGTTGGTCTGCACACAGGCTCAGCAATGGCAACCAGAAAATCCTGTGCATATTTGTAAAGTGGAGAAAAGGCTTCCAGAAATATATGGCCATCAGGAGCCTACAGAAATAAAAAGAAATGCTGGAGATAAAAGTGTTAGCTGAGCAGAATAAGAACTTTCCAATAAAACAGCCATTATGCTACAAAGATACTCCAGTATTTAGGTGATGATGCATCTTTTTTTTTTTTTTTTTTTAAAAAAAAAAGCATTTGCCGTAACAGCAAAGTTACACAAAAAAGAAGGAAATATCCTTGGAAACAAAGGACCAACTTAAAAGCCCCAAATAATCACAAAACTAATGTAAATTTTGCATAAATATATTTCACTGTTACCCTTCTTCCCCATCAAAACGCTGAAGCAATCTAAAAAGAAAAAGACAACTTTGCAAAGAACTACAAAAACTAGCAAGATTTCTGAAAGGGTCAAGACACGGATTTGTCCTTTCTAAGGTGCTAACAAACAACAAACCACACTCAGATCAGTTAAGCTTTACCAGACTGACATCCTAGAGTCTTTTTTCACACTAAGCAAATTGCCTGAGCAGAGGCAAGCTTCCAGCCCTATTCCCCTGAAACAAAACTCCTCACTCATTTTACAAAGTGTGAACAAAGGAGAAGAGATGCAAGTTGCTTGTGTGCAGCAGACAGTAACAGATGCCCTGCAGATGCTGGGCACCTCTTCTTTATACACTTGTATTGCTCGGCTGCTTCCAGAGCAGGTTTATTAACGTCTGTTTCTGGGCAGGAAAAACAAAGGGTACCAGTTCCAGAAAATGAGACCAGCTTTTAAGACAAGCTTTCATGCCAATATACAACCTCTGTTCATGTGTCACTGCAACAACAGATCCTATTTGCATCGTTATTATATACAGTTACCTCCACAAACTATTTCACCTCTCTTCCAGGGATACCAGGGCTGGCCTCTCAGTGCTCCACTGCCTCATCTAATCCATGTCCCGCCCCCAGAAAAGGCGCCTGGGGGAGAAGGGAGCCTGCGAGGACACTGCTGGGATGGGAGCCATCCACCTGGGCTTTCCCAGAGGCTCCCAGGCAGAGCAGAGGAGTTATCTCAGGCGGCCTCCCACTCTTCCGCACAGGCTCCGCACTGGCACATCCCACCCAAACCAGAGAAACCCGGCTTGGGTTGAGCTGCCACGGCCACCCCAGGAGCAGGCTCTCTCCACCCGCGCACCAACCCTTCTCCTCGGTGTGTCCCCCCCTTGGCTCCGGACTGCGCTTACCCGGAGGGTCCGTGCGGCACTCCCGGCTCTCTGCGGGGGGAGGAAAGCGCAGGGACCCAACACGTCCCTCTCAGTCACTTTCCCTCACAAACCCCACCCGTAAGGGGCAGGGGTGCAGCAGGCGGGCCACCTGCCCCGGCNGGAGGAGGGGGGACCCTGGGGTGGGGCGAGCAGCAGCCCCCCCAGAATAGCCACGGATCCGCGGGCAATGGGAAGGGGTCGGGGCTTTTACAAATAACGATCGTAATCAAAAATAGAGGCTGTCGCAGGACAACTTTCAATTTAAGAAAAAAGCCCGCCGACAGTTGAGGTGGGAGACTGACATTCCGGACTGTTCTGAAAGACAAAATTCTTAAAAGAGAAATGACACTGTTATCCCTACAGAGTGTTTTAATATATTTCTAAGTACAATTCGTGTCTGATTTTGGAAATACAAATACATTTCGAATGGTTAAAAACAAAAATTAAAAAAATATTTTGAACATCAGCCAGCTGAAAATATATTTATCTAGTAAATCATCTCTCAAAGCTTTTATATATTTAATTATTCTAACTAAACATAGTACCCTTAAGAAACAAGTTCATAAAAATGTAGAAATGAAATTGTGGAATAAGATTACTGGGATATATATACACACACATTCAATGTATACACAGAATTACAAGGGGGGGTTTGTTTTTGTTTTGTTGGGGGGCTTTTTTTTTTTAAAGTTTGGAAGGTTGGTAGACCAAGGGAACTAGTAAGCAATGCTGAACTCCTGAGTTCCTCAACCAAGATAACCATAGGCTAATTTTTAAATTGTTTATATCTTTTTTTTTTTTTTTTTTTTTTTTCAAAAGTAATAAAAAACCCATACATCCAGACAGTAGTACATTGCACACACACGTGATTCTCATACATCCATCAACAATTGGTCAGAGTATTAAATCAGTGTACAAATTAAATATTTCCAAAAATGTGCAAAAAAGTCAACGTTGATAGAAAAAAACACCTTTGTGTACATACATTACAAACTGTGCCCAGCATTCAACTGAGAGTAAAAACATTTACAGTGAGAAACTGATTAAATAGAGAATTTAATGGCTACATAAAAATGTACATTAGATCAGGAGTAAACTTACAAATTTCTCTTCATAGCTTCATGAAAACTAAAAGCCTACGCTCCAATTCATCTAAGCCTCCTCCGTGTGTTTACAATGATATTACATTACAGGACTCCTGTGAGGTCTGAGGTGCAGACGCTACACGTTAATAAACCGTTCCAATTTCAGGATGACACCACCTGTTATCCTGCTAGCAACAAGAAACAAACCCCAGGGAACTGACAATCTAACGCCTGCTCAGAAAAGAAAATGCAATCCTTGGAGTTAAATCCACACAGTACAACATCTGGGGAAAAGGATGGTCTAGTTCTGGGGTAAAAGACAAGAAAAACCTCCAAAATGTTTCCCATGAATATCCACTCTGGAATTGAGACTCAAATTAAGACCTGAACCATGAGGTAAAATTTTATGTGTTTTAATCCAGTTGCTCTCCATTTAAAGTTTATGAAAACTGGGACCTAGCCAAAGCTGTGACTGTGAGGAGTGGTGCTTTGAAACATGACAAATTTCATTCTTTCCATCCCGTCTACCCCTCAAAAACATACACCTGTATATCCCTGGAGAAAAGCCCAGGGTGGCTTTGCATGGCCCAGAGCTGCGCAGGGTGCCAGGGGGGGAAACTCTGTGGGCCAAGTGGGGAAAAATAAAAAGATAAAGGAGCTCCTTTGTTTCTGATCAAGGATTCGGATTCAGACACCCCAGCAGACAGCAATTCTGCCTGCTGCCTTTAGTGTGTGTGTGTGTGTGTGTGTGTGTCCCTGAAGGCAGCACTGACACCCCAATAGCTGCGGGTGGCAGCTGGGTGTCCCAGCAAGCTGTGAAATGTTCTGACTATGGCACACACAGCAATTCAGTCACAAATCTGCTCATCTCCACAGCGTTCCTTAAATGTCCCAAAGCTCAAACCTGGCTAGTAAATTCTCCAGGTTTAGTCACCAAGCTTATCCTTTAGTTTTAGAATAACAACAGTAAGATAAAGTTAAAAAGAGTTTTAAAAGGCAAACTCTTAGTTTTAATGCTGGCATGAATTCTGCACATCAAAACAGCAACTACAAACACCCAAATCTCTTAATTATGGGCAGTGTCTATCACTTTTCACTAGTACCTGCTTTATGCTGTTAGCAATAGCTTACTGATGGATATATGTAAGTAACAGTACTAATCCATGAAACCTCACTTTTTGGCTATATGTATATGGGGATAGAAAAGCTTTGGTAATTTTATGTCATTTTACACTGCAGACTTGTCATTTACACAAGACAGCAAGTTACCAGCAAGAGGAAACGATACTGGCAGTAATACTTTTGCTTTTCCAGGAACACCATAGGGACTTACATTCAAGCACACACATTACGCTTCTCTATATGCATGACGAAGACTTTCAAGATTAAAGAGTAAGAAGTAAGAGTAATAAGTAACTGTAGATCTGACCAATTTGCTCAGGTCTCCAAAGCTGCAGTTAAGACATTGCTCTGTGTTGTCCCAAAGAATGGCTTGCTGTACTGTGCTGTACCTACAGGTGCTACAAGGCGTTCAGTCAAGACAACGGCAGGATCAGGGTTATCCACAAGGCACAGGAAAGAATTTCATGGGCACGATGCTGAATACACTGAGAAATCTGTTGATTTGCTTAGACACATAATATTATTCCTGGGTACTGAAAGGAAACAGGTTTTAATGTAGTACCATGTTCACAAACGTACTGCCTGTGACTTCAAGTCCATTGAGAACCCAGGCTGCACTCTGGGTTTACTGCAGAGTCCAGTACCCAGAGCTAGGAAGCTCCACCTTGACTCTTAAGAGTATCTTTTTGAGGGCAGAAAAGTAATTTTTCTGGGATGTACCTCAGTGTACCATCTCCAAAACACAAACACAAACCCTGCAACACAAATACAAACCCTGCATTAGCTCAGGAAGTGCTTCCAAAGTCCCTTTTTAAACTTCTCAATTTAAATGTTGGCAGCAGAGCATAACTGGAGTCCACTTTTCAATGAATTCTTTTCAGGTGAACTCTGGTTTGAGCACTGCAAAAACCCATGCTCTTGCAGTGTTTTGGTGACATGGAATTGTATGACATACTTCAATATGGTTTTCAAAAATGAACAAAATTAAGGCATACCATTCAAAAGGCAAAAAAAAAAGGCAAAAAAAAAAAAAGAAAAGTAACTTCATTGTTATACTGAAAGGACAGTACAAAACCAGCTACAAATCAAACAGCAAATGAAGTTAAAATTTTAAACTGTCATGAAAAAAGTCCACGTAGATTTAACCTTGCAGTAAATTACAAATAAGCAACTTGCTCTAGCATGACTGAAACTTTCAGGCTCAATCTCACAGGAGTGTTGCACTATTAAAACCATACCACAGAGGTAGCTTAACTTTTGTTACTTAGTAACGTGCAATGAAGAGAATACTAAAAGTCATTAGCAGGTAAGTCCTTTGAAAATATTAATGCTCACTGTGAACCTTGATCCTTATTTTTTGAGAGCAGAGCTTCATTGTAGCATTTAAAGAACAACACTACAGCATTGCTTTCATTGGCATTTTCTAGGAATTGGATTCAACAATTAAGAATAATTAATGATTCTAAAATGCTGGATCTTTATAAGATATTAGAAGTTGTGAGCAGGGATCTTGGCTCTGCAACCCTTCTCCAATGGTGTTTTAAGCATATAATTCCATGCACACTCTCAAATTCTAGGACAAGGGGTTTGTTCAGTATCATACAATGTGTTTTGCAGACGTTGTATACAGAGGTACCATGTTATTTAATGCAGCTTGGTTTACTACATTGCCCCAACAGGGGATAAATATTAGCTAACTTTTTGATAAAAGTCTGATTTAGCTTCATAATTATTTATAGCTCGAAACATCTACATTGATAAACATCTACTTTAATGTAAGTTGCTTAAGTCAGCAGACAAATTCTTCATAGGGGGAAAAAAAAAACCAACCCCAAACCCAACAGTGCAAACCTTATATTGGTTGAATTAATTAACTTTTACCTGAATCACTGGAACTGGCAAATGTCATCTTCATTTCAGAAGCACTATCTTTATGTTGGCAGCTTTCTGATATGTTAAAAAATTAAGGAAAATGCATTCTGCAAATTCTTTTTTTCCTGGCTCCAAGATGCTTACCGTTGCCATGACTGAATGCCGTATTTTAGAAAAGGCACAAAAGCAGCAAACATGATTATTCAGGTATTAAAAATCACAATGAAGTGATATTGCAATATACGTGAGCCAGCACTGTCTCACAAAAAGGACACATCATAAGAAAACTAGATTCTGAAAATTTTCAAGCTTCAGAGAGTGCAGCTTCGTTTTGGAATACTATATTTAAATGTTACGAATGCTACAGCTAAACCTGGTTACATTTTTCCCTTTAATGTCCTTTTTTTTTTTTTTTGGTAATATAAAATTTCCTTACCTTTTCAGATATCACTGTCCACTACTGATTTTTATATACATTTTCACCTAGGTTTCTGTACCTTCTTAATCTGCTTGAAATCAATAATTTCAATTATATGATCTTTAAATTACTTACACAAAATATTAGGCTCTACATTAAGCTTCCCATCCCTGCTGTCACTAAATATTGCTTATAAAGCACAGGTCCTTTACACAGAGTATGCACCAATTATTCTTAAAGGCTGTTTCATAGCTTTTATCTAGTGACAGAGAAGCAAAAAAGTCAGTGCAAGCCAGCTTTCCTTTCAGCCTTCCAAACTTTTTGTGGTCTGAATAGTTTTTCCCATGCTCAGAAAAGCTGGCACAGTTGTGTGCCCTGACTGAGAAAATGGTAAGATGGGTGAAATATTCACATAAACCAAAGAAGCCTCTTCTCTTGTCAGAGGAGAGATGGCCTCAAAAAAATCATTGTTACTCCACTACAGGTAAAATAATTAAGATTGATCCATATTCCTGCTTATGCTCTAATGTAAAATTTGGAAGTTAGCAGAGTAATTTCAGACATCTCATGAGTGAACTACCATGGGAATGGATAAGCTTATTTTTCTATTTCCATGCACCTCATAGTTCTGATAGTTCCCTAAAAATACAAAGCAGGTAGAGCCTTGTTAGTGCACACAGGGTTCATAGTACCAGCCCACTCTGCCTTTATAAAACAGCAAAACCAAGCAATGAATCATCCAAACCAGTATGCATTATTTCAGGTCTATAGTCCAGTAGTTTATTTCAAAATGCCCTTTTAAATTATTTATGTTGTGTTCTACAAAAATACGAGTTTGACTTTTCTGTTATGAAAAGTCAGCTACTAACTACACCTGATCAGCAGCTGAACTTCTCAACTGAGAAGCAGTATTTCAGACTATTACTTTTGTTCTTTCATTATACTTTTTAAGAAATGGCAAAAGTGATGGTTCTATGACAACTGGAAATCAGTCAAACACCAAACATCCGGACTACCAGGCTGGAGTAATCATGCTCAAGTTATTTAATTGCTGGCTCTCTTTGCACTTTTGGCCCATTCTTCATACCATTTTTTGTGCTGTACCTCCTTATTCATGGGGATTCATCATTGCTACCTTTTTAAAATACAACTGGAGTCTTATCTCTCAGTGACTTATTCCTGGTGTTAAAAGATGCTTGTATTTATATTAACTTTATTTCAGGAATTTTCAACACATCCTAGATGACTGCCCTGTGCTACTAAAACAACTTTTTTTCAGTGCGTAACAGGAAGAATTTTATATTATTCAGGCACTTGATGTTGACATACATTCCATCCTAGCGCCTCATGACAGCTTTGAAAACATTATTTTTTATAGCTCATTCTGAATTAACTCATATACTACAGAAGGATTAGCCACTCCCCTTCCCCTGACACTATTCAGGGGATTGTGAAGGAGAAATGACTTTCATCATCATTAATTGTTCTTATCTAAGATAATTGTCTTCCCTCTGAGCTTATGCAACAGAGGTTCTCTTTGGCAGATACAGCAGGAGGCATTCTCCTAACTATTTACATCCAACAGCTGACTCTTGTCTACTACAGAATTTTTTTCCTTGCAGTATAGGAGTTCCTAGCAGTCTGGGTCCATAATCTGTTTACCTGTTATTATTTTCCTGTTAAGATAATACGATAGTTCTACACCAAACCCTCTAACTACTACATCAGTGTTGAGTTATTTTTTGTTATTTTCTTTTGGTCACATAGAAGTACCGGTTAGACACGCCGCTGCACAAAGAGTTCCAAGTTCTTCCAGCTGTTTGGTTAACTTTCAGAACTGCATGTTCCAGCTTGAACTGTAAAATCCAGGAACTGATTGAAATGCTAAATTATATTAAGAACTTAGAACTCTCTGCTGCAAGTACCTACAAGATAAAGAAGAATTACATAGAAGTAACCTTCTTGTCTTTTAGCTGCATGTCTATTTTTCCCTGCAACCTGAGTCAGTCAGCGGTGTCAGAAAACGTCACACAGTTCCTGACTGTCCAAGCATGTCTTTTTTTTTCTTTTTTTTTTCTTTTTTTTCCCCTTTAAATAAAGAACAAATATGTACTAAAGTGCTTTATCTACATGAACCACATCAGTACATTATATAAACAAAAAGTTCTAGTCCTGGTAGAGCAGGGGAGAGAAGATTCTCATTTAGATACAAAATTTAGATTGTTTACAATCTAAGTGAAACAAAGATTCAAGAGAATATTCTCTCTCTTGTCTTATTTCTCCTTTTTTTTTTTTTTTGTAAAAAATAAAAATAAAAGTGCAGTCAAATAGGAAACAAATGCAGTAGATGCAAGCCAAGTCGAGGCAGGCTGTTAGTGATAGTGTGCAAACGTGTGTCTTAGCAGTTCATCTGCAAATGGTCGCAGCTTGGCCTCGATAAAAATCCGTTTCAAGAAATCCCGAGCATGGTCGGAGACATAAGGTGGTAGCTGGGGGTTGGTTGGCTGAGTGGCAATTTTAAAGATGGCAGCCATTGCTTCAAACTCTGCCCAGGGGGGCTTCTCAGTGAGCATTTCTACCACTGTACAACCTACGCTCCTGAAACAGAGGCAGAAGTGAAACAGCAGGTTACAACAGTCATGACCTCCTAAGAAAACGAGAAATAGCAGAGAGCAACTGAAATACCACAAATAGTGTCCAGTTAACTCTACAGAGCAACTTTAGCAGAACAGGTGTTTAAAAAAAATTCACATACAGCTATATGCTTTATCTCAAAATTATGCAAATCACTACCTACATCTTTGCTTTGCCACTTCACTGGGCCAAAAGCCACCACCTTAGTGAAGCAGTAATCAGGTGTTTCTCCAGGTGTGTTGTGGCACTGCTGCTTTTCAGTGCCCTTGTACCTGCGTTCTTCAGACACCTGCAGGATTTGAATACACTTGAAAGCCTTCTTGCTCATTAAGGCCTAATGGAAATGCAGAGCAACAGGAAAGCTTTGACATAGGAGCATCCTGTGTATTCTGCTAGCTCACCAGAAGTACACAGGTTATCACCAATAAATAATGCAAGAACATAACACAGAGGTTGAGAAGTTTAAAACCATAATTCAGAGGTATCTTGCAGTTCAGGATACTGAAAATATACATGGCTTGCAAAAAAAAAAATTAAGATCCTAAACAATCTTTGTATACAAAGATTATTTTTAAAGAATGTAGTAAAGCAAGGCCATGTGCATAGCCAGAAAAACTTTGTTCCCTAAGTCCTGCAAGATCCACCTCACTCAGTAACAAATAAATGGTACTGCAAGACAGACTGGAATAATTCCAGTTTTTAGGAAGTTCTATGGTTTTTCAAGATACTTGCAAGTTCTATGGTTAGACAGAGGTACATTCTTTTACACAATAAGGATTTACTGAATGACAGAAGTCAGACTTAAGTATTTTTTCTTAGTTTTAACCTGACTTTTCTCCATCAAAGAACATGCATTAGCCTTGGTAGAAATATTTCAAAGTTACACAAGTCAACTGTCTGAAATCTGTGAGGCTGTTCTGTTATTTGAGTATAGCAGAACATTCACTGTGATCTGAAGTAGCCTAAATTAATTTCCCTGACATTAAAATTACTGTCATTGGTTGGATATAATGTAGTTCATTTTTTAACACACAAATCACAACTATGGCTGCATATCTGTTGTTACCCACCCACAATTGTGTGTTCATTGATCACCTGCAGTGCAAGGAACCTAACTGATGAAACCATCTGTCCATTGGCCTGAAGCCAAGTTAGAGTATGTCATATTACACAATGCATCATTCATTTTTTAAATTTACCCTTCCCTTTAAATTCTTAAAGATTTATTAACAAATTATTTTTTATATTACCCATTTAAATCTGGCTAATTCACTCCTATGTGCTCATCTTTTAAAGGACCAGCATTTCATTTTCTGCCTTATATCAAAGGTAGGTTTCATTACAGCCAATTGCTCTAAATGATGATTCAGTGTTTCATGTTGCTTTCACCCAGTACCTCCCCTAGACTGACAAACAGTCTGGTAATTTTAAATTCATACAAGGTATATTCAAAGGATTTTCTGACGATCCCTAAATTTATGGGGCTGAAAAACTGCCAAATGAAAAATTCCCAAACTTCTGTGTTTTACTCTCCAAATGTGGCTGTCAGTGCTCCCACTTGCCACCTTCTTCAGCTAAAACCACAGAATGAAGCACTCTAACTTCAGATAATGAACACTTACACTCTGTTGAGAAAAGAGCCCATTCTGAAATCACAGAATCACAGAATGGTTTGGCTTGGAAGGGACCTTAAAGATCATCTAGTTCACACTGCCTGCCACTGGCAGATACACCTCCCACTTGACCAGATTGCTCATAACTACATCCAACCTCGTCTTCATCATTTCCAGGAACAGGGCCTCCACAGCTTCCCTGGGCAACTTGTTCTATCTCCCAACCACCCTCACAGTGAAGAATTTCTTCCTCATGTCTAATCGAAATCTACGCTCTTACAGAAATGACAGCTTTCAGTGTTTCATAACATACCAGATATCTGCTTTTCTGCCGTAACCTTCTCCACTAATAACTTCTGGACTCATCCAGTATGGAGTTCCTGTGACTGACTTCATTCCTGTACCAGAGAGACAGATAGTCTGCAGTCGTTTGCTGGCACCAAAGTCACCGAGCTTCACATTGCCTGCTGAATCTCGCAGAATATTTGCCCCTGAAAGAAAGGCACCACAGTGTTACATTCAGGACATGCCCATTAACATTTTGGTGTGGAGAATGTTTGGAAAGCAGTCCTATCGATCTTCAGTCAGTATTTTGGCATGTCAAACAATTATATTTTAGCACTTTACATAAGACTAGGACCCAATCTGCATTAAAGAGCCCTTTGCTGTGCACAGCACCATCATTTACCTTTAATGTCTCGATGGACAATCATATTACTGTGCAAATAATGAACACCTTCCAAAATCTGCCGCGTATATTTACGAGTCACATTCTCTGTGAGTGCTCCATATGACTTCAACTGGTCTTTGATGGAACCCTATGGAAAACAAGAAGTATAAACCAATGTAACATTTCTAGATTCATAAGTGAGCTAACACTGCAGTTGAATTTATATTAAATTTATGCCTGATATGTAGACATTTTAGGTTGCAATATTTCTCTAGATCAACTTAAAAGTACAGATACAATTTAACTTTCACTGAGAAAAATACAAACTTCAACAAATAAGAGGCTGGACAAAGGTCATACACTGAACTGTGAAACCATTAGCTTTAAAACTGTCAAGCTGAATGTTTCAGGGTGATGTAGAAGAGACCAGCATTACTTTTCCTCAAATACCATTCTCAGCTTCTTGTATGGTTACATGGTTATACTCAAGTTGGGCAAAACAGATGTCCCTATCCTGGATAGTTTATACTCATGAAAACAAAAAAAAAAGCTTGTCAAGAAAAAAGCCACCACATGCTGGAGGACAGTACTGTATGCAAAAATTAAGAGGTTATTTTAATCCAGGACTTGTTTACATTAAATCAAACGTAGTCAAAAAACCATGAATTTTTGTATAACCTGGCTTTGTCACACAGTTACAAACTAATATCACTTCTGTGTTGCTGTTCTCCAAATCTCAGAAAAATTCAACTCTGCCAAAATAAAGTCCAGAACTTAAAAAACAACACCTCAATTTTTATTCTGTGGAGTCTCAGTAAAGTGCTTCAGCTACTCAGAAATGCAGAGCTTATGCATATACGCAAGCATATTCTATTTACCTCTGCTGACCACACTTGGTGAGAAAATGAAAATCAACAGTTTTCTGATTTTATAGTATTTCTGAATAAAACAACAGAACAGTTAAGCATGAACTTAGGTGCCACACTAAGAAAAAACACCAAGACTATTTTTTGTAGACACTTATTTCTACTCCCATTGTGGCTACTTTTTGTTTTCATGGAAGAATTGATCACTTAAGATGGTGACTATGCAAAAGCAGAAGCTGAAGCACAGCAAAAAGAAACATTAAAACTCAGGAAGATTCAAGACTTTACTAATGATAATGTTGTCTTTTCAAAGATATTGCCAGGCACCACTTCTGCCAAAATCAAACGCAGAGAACTTTTGTACAAATCACTGTAATTATGAAAACCCAAGCAAGCAATGGAGAAGACAGGCTACTGTAAGCACTTGCCAGTACCCATTTTTGGCTCCTGATTTTATCTCGGCTATTTCTTTAATATCTGCATGCCCTTCTGCAAAAGCTGTCCACTTGGGAGCTCATCACACCACGCAGAAACAATGGTTGAAGTGGACTGGCTCTCCTGCTTACCCCCGGCATATATTCCATGAATATAGAGAGTGTTCTTTCTGGTGAATCTCTCAAGAAGCCATAATACTGAACAATTCTTTCATGCAGCAGATTTTTCAGCAACTGAATCTCACATTCAAGTGCATTTACCTCCTAACAGAAAAAAAAGAAAAAAAAGACAAGACTTAAAATGCTTGATGTAGTAACAATGTTTTGGGTTTTTTAAAGGAGGACAGTGGGTACACAGTGAAGGATTATTTCAACTAAGTAACAAAATGTTATGTTTGTTTCAAAGCACAGCATTTATCAATACCTGTATGAAGCTAGTGGTCATTATGCAACATGTCACAGGCCTACAACTGGGTAAAACAATCTTTAAGTCTTTGTAGTGGCATAATTAGCAATAATTCTTAACTTTTTCAGGACAAAAGACTATACAGTAAAAATGTCTTTGAGGACAGCTAATGTTTTAAGAATGAAATACAACAAACATTAACACGTGGTGCTTTCCCTAGAACCAGGTGAAATACTAAAAATTTTGCAAAGAAATCATGAAATTAACTGTACAGCAAGATGCTGGAAAAATACTAACAAATTCAAACTTGACTGGATGCCAAATTTCATCTCCAAGTCTTTTATGAAAACTTACTTTATATCCATCCCAGACTATTACTCTCACACTTCTGACATTAGAAGAAAGACAGGTTTTTTGACACTGAGAGGCTCTCATCACAAATTGCTATAGCAAGTGAAGTCACAAACTGTTTCTACAGAAGACACTACAGTATTTTACATTTAACATTTTCAAAGCACAATCAGTTTTTTTTCTGTGACATTTTAAAGAATTAGCAAAAATAACTACACAAGAAATCTACAGCACAAAATATTCTTAGGTTTTTCCTTGATCTTACATCATTAGTAGCAGCAACTATAACTGGTAGCTACTCAATTCTGCAATCATGCTTACACCCAGTTTCCCCGGCCTTGCTCCCCACAGTGCAGAATGCAGTCCTAAAGCAGGAAAAGTAATAATTCTTTTTCCATCCTGTAAAAAGCAGCAAGTACGGTTTGGGAAAAAAGAAATAGAATATTTGTGCTACTTTAAACTAGTTTCTCTTCTCAAGTGTCCAGTATTTAAAGAAGTTCAATTTTAGAGAGATAATAAACGGACAGTTAAACTTTTGCTCATCAGATAGAAATACAGTGAGTAATAGTAGTTAGCCCAAATGCCTGAAGTTTTACCCAAAAACTCCACCAAATCCCCCCACAAAATTAGAAAGATAAGAATCTCAAACTCTGTTCACAGCCAAACAAAATATCCTTGAAAATTTATTTTCAGGAACACTTAAATTAGTATGAATTTTTCTGTTTATAAATGGAACCTATTATAAGTCCCATAAATATAAATAATTATCTATTTTGGAGCAGACTTTGATGGATTGTTTAATTTTAGAGACAGACTGCACCAATTAAAGTTATGTTAACTGCACAAGGAAAGATCTGAAATTTTAAAAATTTCATGTAACATTAAAATCAAACAAACTTAACAAACCTTGATTCCTAACAAGAACATGAAAACACATGCTTTAAAACATGATCCTGTTCAAGGAAATAAACATCAGCCTAGTCTAGAACACACCACTTCAGAAGAACTCCTTTACAAACTTTCTCTAAGGTATCGCTTACCTTGCTGGTTTCTGGACTATCAGGATCAAACTGAACTTGTTTAACAGCCAGTTCTCTTCCGGTATCAGCATCATAACATAGATATACTCTGCCAAATGCACCTTGACCCAGCAGTTTACCAAGTCTCCAGTTAGTTGGAGCTCGTGGTGCTGAAAATATAAGTATGTTTTGGTTTTCAAATGAGCTTGTTATTCAGCTGATCGAGAAAAACTGGAATACACAGAAAATAATTTTTTAAAGACTACATTTCTCAACAACAGAGTCTGTGCATCCTAAACTTCCCAATACAAATTACAAAGCTAAAAAAAAATTACTGTGAGATGGGAAACAGAAGCAACTTTTTATCTATTCGCAAAATAATTTGTGGTAGAGATACAAATACTTAAAACAACTAAGCAGCAGCTAATCTGAAATAAGAAAAGCATGTTCAACAAACTTAGAAGCATTTCTTTAAAAATTGAGCCATGATTAAAATGTATCAGCTATGGAAGTCATCACAGAGTATATTTGCTCTTTAAATACCACTGCAAAGATAATCCAGGATCACTTACGATGTACAATTTATCAGAAACAACATCTACATAACCCTTCTTGAGTCCTTTTAACAAATCAAAAATATTTTAACAGTGTTTTGTTATCACAAATGCAAACTCTACTTGAAAATCTACCTAAGTGTTGGCATGGTAAGCAATGAAAAAACCTGATGGACATACAAGTCTTGAGTTTTTCCTGTTAAAGAAGTAAACACATTATTCAACTGCATGTGTTTTGATGACACTGGTTTTGATGGATGACATTGGTTTTGATGTTACAGACTTGAAAGGTAAGAGTTTTACAGAAGAGTTCACAAAATGTTTTATCTTACAGCGACTGGGTGGGCTGATGTCCATGACTGACAAGGTGGGATTGTCTATGTCACTCCCCCTCCTCCTCATTCGGTTGTCTTCATACTCCGGTGTAAAGATGCTGCTTCCACTGCTGGTGCTCAGCGAGTGGTCAGTGGGACTGAAACTCACTGGGGAGCGGAAGTTGTTCCCCTGAGTCCTTCTGGCTCTTGGAAAAGTTTTACGACCTTCAGTGACAAAGAATACTGATGTTACACTACTGAAAAATACGGCTATGCAATGTGCGTATGCAAATATTTTATGAATCCCACATGATGTAGGTCACAATATGGCAGCGTATGATACCATGTCATAATAATGAAATTTAACTTTCCACCCAGAAGAAAAGAAACATTTATTGCAGATGCACGTAAGAATTACCCTGAATCAAAAACTGGTGTACATTTAAGTGACCAAAATAAGGACAAAATGCTGGAACTGTTCTGAAATGTAAACAGCATGCTTCAGAAACCTGAAGGGTTCTGTGAGAGGAGAAAAGAATATGTCCAGCCTCTGCTTTTATTGTTCTATTTAGGCAAAAATACCAAATTTCTCATAAATAACATAGTGAGCAATATGATTACATTTCAGTGGTGCTCAGGCTACCTTCGTCATCCTATAAACCAATAAGAGCTGAATGCAGAGGAAGATCTACATAAAAAAAAAAAAAAAAAAAAATCATGAACAACTCATAATTCAGAGATGGCTACAACTTTAGTATTAAAAAAAACCCAAACTCATATAACTTCAAAAAGACTAATTACAAGAGAATTAACAAATTCAGGTGAATATATTTAGAGAACACAAACATTTTTAGGTCAGCTTGAAATTTAATCCTACAGGACTCAGAAATAGCATTTAAAATAGCATTTTTTTAAAGCAAAACAAGAAATCACAAACTAACTGACATACCTGCTATGGACAGAAAAGGGTCACAAAGGTCAATAGCATACAATGGATGACTCAAGAATGACCAAAGATAAGAGAACATTTTCATAACTGCATATGAGTCATGAATTCAGTAATGAATAACTTGATCAGGGTTAAGACCTCAGAAGTTCTATAAATCACTGGAAGTTTAGCAAGTGAGTTTGGGAAAAGAAGTTAAACTTTCAATTTCTTCAGTATTCAGTATTTTCAGTATTTCTTCAGTATTTTCATTCATTAATATTTTACTATGTACATTTTCTTCCTTTTTTATGAAAATAAAAATATTAGTAAAGGAGAATTCTTGTTGTATTCACACTTACCATCATTGTAGTCCTGTTGATGATATGAGATATGGTATCTTCGGGGATATGTCCCCCCCTTTCCAAACTTCTCAAACATGGGAATATCGTACTCTACTAGAAAATGAAAAGATAATTTCAAAATATAAAATGTAACACAGGATATTAAATTCAGGCTGGTATTATAAACTTAAACATGGAGGAACATATCAAAGTATATACTTAAATCTTCTTTTGCTCTGATTGTTCAAGAACAAAGGATTGGAAATCTAACAAAACACAAGAACCAAAAGTACATTGACCCAAAAGTTTCAACGGATCAAGAATTCATTATCTTCATCAAAAAATAAACAGAAGCCTTGAAGGATATAACAGACCAAAACCCAAGAAATATCCCAGATTCACTGGAAGATTATTCTTCAATAGTAATATTCTGTAGTGAGGCATGTCTGTGAGGGACACTTGAGAGCACTTTGTATCCTGAACTACAGACAACTACTTGGATGCAAGCCAGAGTACCATTTGAAAACATTAGTGGTGATGGTTAATTTATAGGCAGAGCACATAGTTCTCCTTTAGCCTTACACTTTGCAGTGCTTTCAGTTTCAGTATTCATGAATCACTTCAAAGTGATCCTCATTTCACATGAAGGATCCACACACTGGCTTTGGCTAGGATAGAGTTAATTCTCCTCATAGTAGCTGGTATGGTCCTATGTTTTGGATTTGTGACCAGAACAGTGTTGATAAAATAGGGATGTTGTAGCCATTGATGAACCTTATTTACACAGCATCAAGACTTTTTTTTTTTCCTCAGGTTGCCTCACCAGCCAGTAGGCTGGGGGTGCCCAAGAAGTTGGGAAGGGACACAACTGGGACAGCTGACCCAAGCTGACCAAAGGAATTACCTACACCATATGCAGCCATGCTCAGCAATAAAAGCTGGAACTAAGAGAGAGGGAGAGGGACTATGTTCAGAGCTATGGAACTTGTCTTTCCAGGTAACTGTTAGGTGTAAATCCTGCTTTCCTAGAAATGGCTTAACATCTGCCAGCTGCAGTGAATGAGTTTCTTGTTTTGCTTTGTCTGCATACATAGCTTCTGTTTTACCTATTAAACTGTCCTTAATCTCAACTCACAACTTTTCTCACTTTTACTTTTCCAGTTCTCTCCCCTCATCCAACTGCAGGGGAGTGAGTCAGCAGCTGTATGGTGCTTAGCTGCCTGCGGGCGTTAAACAACAACACTCAAAAATTAAATAAATGAACCCAGGTAATATGCCAACTCACAGACATTTATTACAGTCCAGTTTAACAAACTGTTGCATGTTCCTATCCACTGCATAATTTGCTTTTTTCAGAGAAGCAGTTAAGTTATACACACTAGTAGTGGTGTTAGTGTAGCAGATAAGTTATACACACTAACTGTGGTGTTACACATGCTATTACAGAAGAAAACATTTGGAAGATGTTTCATTTTATCTTTTACTGTGTGCATTTAGACTATATTTTTTTATTTCTCCTACCATATTAAGGTTTTTTCTGCCATATTAAGTTTGTGCAATACAACACCTCTCAGTATGCACTTCTCTTTTTAGCCGTATTATTTGCAAGGGGAAGAGTTCTGGAAAGCTAGTAAGTATGTCCAGTGATTTTGCCTACCTGAGAATTCCTGATGATTATCTGGATAGCTCTGTGCTCTTGGCATCCGAGATTTGGGATAGTTGTCTCTGGAAGTGTAAAAACATACGGCATCTAAAACCTGCTGTTCTTCTAGTACTTAAACATTTCATCTTAGAATTGTGAGACAATAACAGGTGAAAGGTTATTGCTATACATGTTGCTTAACAAGTTTACAAATGTAGAACTCAATTTTGAAAATAGTATCTAATATGTATCAATAACAATTCCAGATCAGTAACAATGGAAAAGCTTGCTTATTGAGCTTAATGTAGTAAGAAAGCATCAGACTGTTAATGAGCAATGATATTAGCAAAAACATGAATTATCACAAGCAAAGCTACAAAGGAGCACTGGTGTGTTTCATGCCTTTACGGCCAAACACAAAGTTTTATAGACTGCCAAAATCTCTTACACAAAATCTCTTGAGGAAACTTAGCCAAAGAAACGTAGAACCTTCTAACGTGTCAAAATACCTCCTCTTCTCTCCATGAAAGTCACAGGATTAAGAGAGTAATTTTATTGAGTTACAGAGTGATGAAGAATTTTTTGGTTCTTACACAATCATGTTGTTTCTTACCTACAGTTGGTATGTAACTCCCAGCCACCAAAAGGAATGGATGGGATTGCCAGTCAGAGCAACCGAATACAGTATATTTCCATAAACATACCAAAACAATGTCCTCCTTTTTCTGGTAAGAATTTCTCTAATGGGTAACAGAAGCTAAATGGAGACACAAAACCTACAACTTTGTAGGAAATACTTGAATTGGGGAAAAAAAAAAAAAAAAGAAAAAAAAAAAAAAAAAAGGAAAACAAACTAAGTAGCTGTGACAATTGAAGTAAATAAAGAACAACCAAAAAGTTTTGAAGAAGAAGCATGAGTCAAATTAAGATTGCTTTGTTTCCCCTTCATCCACTCATCCCTACCCCACAGAAAACTAAAAATTTGGCATTTGGTAGGATTTCTATCCTATCCAGATACATTAAAAACTATGTGCATAACCTATCACACTCCAAACACAAAATACTTTTCACATCTATCATTGCTTTGCTTGTGAAGACTTATTATTTAAGTCAAAAATTAATTTGTTAGACTAAATGTATTTGTGTCCTCAAACCACATTTCCAAATGAAATGGTACTACGGAACACTATGCTCTGATTACTCTGATTACAGGCAATGCTTTCCAAGTTTTTACCTTATTAACTATGAAATAAAAACATTTAATTAGTAGTATATTACTACAGTAAAGCACTTCCAGACGAGTAGCCAGTCTGCCCAACAGAAGACCTAGCATTATTTGCCTGACACACCAAACAGGAGTATGTTCTGTTTGGATTACCTAATGACTGACAAACTGGACACTGACCCTGTCAAAAGACACCACTCTCCTAACAGGTCAATCAAAACAGATCTCTAGACCCACCACAGTAAACACTGCCTCTTTCTAACCGGCAGGTTTAAACAAGGAAAAATAAATGGAAAGTTCACCACGGGAACACGAGGAGAGGAATGGACAGTAATTGCAAAGAAAAGGACGGGACTGTCTGTTCAAGTCTTTAAATGCTTCTAAACTCTTTCTTGAATTAGGTACCCTCAACCTTGGAAAAGGGGAGCTTACTTCATATAGCAGTACCTGAGAAATGTAAATTTGGTGGGGCTGCTCACTGCCAGGGAATATACTTCACATATATAAGGCTGGCAAAATAATGTAAAAATCTTCATTACATTTTTGCAGGGTCTCAAACTCTACATTTTTGTCCTTCAAATGCAAATTGTGAAATAATAATAATAAAAAAAAAACCTAAAACAAAACCAGAAAAGCTACTTCTACTTTTCATGCATTAGTAAGCAATTAACTTTAAATAAGCTTTTATATATGTTCAGTAACTTGCAGAGAACTCTCTAGAAGAAGTACAGCAATAGCTATTGCTGGAGCTGTATCTTACAACTGATACATTATGAAATCTAACAAAGACACAATGAAAGGAAGTGATTCTTACCCATCTAAAGGGCTGTCAAGTGAGGGACAGCTTCCTGAGCCAGAGTTTTCAGGACTGCTCAAAGACAATGGATCCAGCATCTAATAAGTAACAAGCAGAGAATGACCAACAAGTTCATTTTTTTAAATTCTGCTTTGAAACAACTGTAAAAACAAAACAGACCAGAAATATAAATCATTAGAGAAAAATTTAGCTGCCATAGTTGAACCTGCATTGCATTCTTTTTCCTGAAATTACTGTCATTTTTGTCACATTTAGCTAGAATATATTGAAGTATTTAATCCTGCATCATACATTGTACCTAACAAGTTGTACTGCTAGTCTTCTGTATACAACACTGCATCAGTATCTGCCTGAGTAGCTTAATAGAATAACAAAAATAAAGCCTTTAAAGGACGAAAAGCTAAGTGAGCTTATTTTAAACTATCAAGTGAAAGTAGTTTAAAAAAAGCAAAGTACTTTTTTTCCCTAGAACTCTTCTGATGACCTAGTAATTAATTGATGCTCACAAGCTCTGAGAAAATCAACACGTATCTTAAGTCATAAAACTATCTAGGCCAGATCTATTACATGATAAAAAGAATTGTCAACACTTATTTTGTTTCTCAAACTCTAATCCAGAGAAAAATAAACTGAAATAATAAAAGAGTGCTAGCTTGACTACCAGCTGTAACTATTGGCTGACATTCATTCTGTTTGCTTTGCACTACCACCCTTAGCTTAACGACAGGCAAGCATCACTCTCTTCTCCTTTGCAGTAAAACAACCTGGAATGTTTCACAGATTTATCTTTCAGAAGAAGTGGAAATCTCAATTTTGAATTATCGAATGTGAAAATTTTACCAGCCTGCCTCTCCAAAACAGCTTGTCTGTCGTCTTAAAATAAGCTCCTCCCTAAAGTAAAGTTTTGGCACATTATATAGCATCTATTATTTTCTGTGAATTGGACACCAGACTTTCTGCTGCACATTAAACAGTTGCCACTCCCATTTTTATGACCTGTGCTGCACTTTAAAGGTCCTGGGCACATACTTGGCCATATCCCAATCAAGAAACAGTGTCCAGAAAGTGACACGTGTGATCTCTCTATTGGGGAGGACAACAGTTACCACAGGTTCAGAAACTAGATTTCTCTTTTCTTATATTGAAGAGTGGGTCCTAAATGGGAAAAAATCTCATCTGCTGTTGGGCAAACCAGAGTCTACTTCTAATCAACCCATCATCTCTTCTGTGGAGGAAGCGTGTGGTGTGCTGTCTGTGTACTGGCTGTGCTCAGGCAGATCAAAGGAGAAAAGAGAAAAATCCTCTGCTGCCAAATTCCCTCCTTGTCTTTGTGTGGTAGGCTGTGACAGATGTTGCCAGCATGCTCAACACTTGCCAAAGTGATGTGGCAACTTAGGGAAGGGAGTAAACAGAAGTGAGCTCCCAACACCTCAGTTTGGCCCTCAAGGATGCTTAGGTTGAACTAACCTGGCTTCCTATGAAAGTAAAATGCATACACTGCTGACCAATTCCCAGAGCAATGTGTACATGACAGGTTACATGTTTCCTCAGTACTCTGAAGTGAAGGGCCATCTTGAGCCCCAGCTCATCTGTCTGTTTCATCAGTCAGCAAGCATAAATTACTTTGCTCAGGCCAAAAGTAATAATTTCACTGAATGAATCCAGGCCGAGGCTGGATCAGACCATGTGGCTACATTAATAAATAGCACCCTGCTCTGAAAATTAGCAGATTCAGTCTCTATTCCCAGCTCAGTCATTAAAATTGTGCAACAAATTGCACAATCTCTTTCCCCCTCTATTTTTATTCTATCATATGACTCTCATTTAGTCAGCTCATAAAAACCATTGCCTCTTGCCATTTGTGAACACACTGCCAATATCAACAACAATTTGAAGTGATCTGGGTAGGCAGAATTCTTTTTTTCCCCCTCCTTTAAATATCTTTTTCTCCATTGCCAAATCTGTGAGCCATTATTTTCCTCTATCTTTTCCTGCTGTTCTTACAAGCAATTTTGATAGTCAGACAGCATGATTCTTATTCACCCACACCAATAGTGCAGGTGAATAAGGAAAATGAAATAGCCTACATTTGTGAACCTCACACACAAAAAACCAGAATCACAGGCTGACTTGAGTTGAAAGAGACCTTAAAGATCATCTAGGTCCAGCCCTGCTGCCTTGGGCAGAGAACAACTTTTATTAGACTAGATTGCTCAAAGCCCCAGGCTCCAACCTGGCCTTGAACACTTCCAGGGAAGAGGTAGCCACAACTTCTCTGGGCAAACTGGGCCAGTGTCTCACCACTCTCACAGGAAAGAATTTCTTCCTGTTGCCTAATCTAAACCTACCCTGCTCCAGCTTGAAGCTGTCACCCCTCACCCTACCTACCACCACCTGCCCTTGCACAAAGTTCCTCTCCAGCTTCCTGTAGACCCCCTTCAGGTGCTGGAAGGCAGCTAGAAGGTGTCTCCAGAGCCTTCTCTTCTCCAGGCTGAACAACCCCAACTCTCTCAGCCTGTCTTTAGAGAGGTGCTCCAACCCTCTGATCATCTCTGGGGCCCTCCTCTAGATTTGTTCCAACAGCTCCATGCCCTTCTTGTGTTGGGGGGGTCCAGATCTGGACACAGTACTCCAGGTGGGGCCTCATGACAGCAGAGTAGAGGGGGACACTCATCTCCCTTGACCTGCTGGCCATGCCTCTTTTGATGCTGTCCAGGACACAGTTGACTTTCTGGGTTGCCATATGCCAGCTCATGCTGAGCTTCTCATCAACCAGCATGCCCAAATCTTTGTCTTCAGGACTGGTCTTAATAAAATGTGACTGTGGACAGTACTTCAGAGCTTATTTACACCAGGACCATTGCCCTCCCCTTACTTCTATTTTCAACACAGTATGAGCAGAGTCCAAATAATTCAGACAGATCCAAACACTTCTTTAAAGCCTCCTTTAACTACCTAGAAAAGTTGTAAAATCGGTCTTGCTTACATATCCTTCTCAAATGGGTTTGTGCTTCCTAATTGAGACATCTTGTTTTAATTTCTATCACTACCTCATGTGCCATGGAAATTAAGACTACTGTCTTCATCCTTGTAGCAACACATTGAAAAAATTGAAGAGACAGAAAAAAAACCAGGTTCCACAACCAATTATCTTAACTTTCTCTCACTGATTCTATTTTCTAGGGTTGTTATAATTTATTCACCTGTTCTTTCTAACAATTCTATACCCTCCTTAAACAGCAGTGTTTCATAAATCAACCTAACAAAAACTTTAATTTTAGTAAATCACACACATACCTGATCCATACTTTCTGGAATGAATTCACCCTCACTGTTGATACTGGTGAAGGACCCATTTCGGGCCACCTGATGCAGCTCATCTGGAATGTATCCTGGGGGAGGAGAACTCCTATCACGAGTATTAGAACCTTTACAAAGAAAAGGACAAGTCAGTCTTTTAATTAATCCAAAAAGCAAAGGCTTTTATCCAAATGCTTCACAGGCACTGAGGCCATCTTGATCACTTCTTGCATTACATATTTACCAAATGCCTAAGCAATACAAAACTGATGCACACCATTTAAAACCTGTAGTCCAGGAATTATGAAATTTTTTTAGCATGGTAGCTGCAGTATTATTAAAAATACTTAGGAAGAGAAATACAATTTGCCCACACATCTGTCTAGTTGGCAAATTTTTTTTTATCTGAAAATAAAAATCCAAACCCCTTGATCCATGTCAACTAGTCCTTTCAAATTCTTGAAAATGTCAGTTTTCCTTTGTCTGCAAGAATATAACTATTCATAATAAAGAATTAAATTTTCTGAAATACTTGTGATTAAACTGTCTAGTTTCATAATTAAATTAGGAAGTTAAAATCATACCTACTTTAAAACAAAGACAAAAATGTTTCAATGCCAAAATAAGTATCTTTAATAAATGTTCATACATTAAGATTAAAAAAAAAACATGGGGGTCCTAAATTGAACAAGAAAATGCATCACCATATAAACAAACACGTTTTTCACTAACTCCTTCCTGAATTTGGAAATAAGGGGAACTACTAAAATCATCTTTTTAGGGTACCCATCATTAACCTCAAATAAGCACTCAGACATTTAGTTGCTTGTAATTTTCTGGTTAATCTTCTGTATTATGTATATTTAAACCACCTTTTACTTAAAATTCAAAATCCACTTCCCCAAGTGCAAACTCCATAATAGAGTTATTGGTGAGTAAGAGAAACTCAGTCTGCGCTGAGAGCAAGATCTTTATGAAGAGAATATTACAGAAGAAAAGTTCTTACAATTAAGATACTGAAATACATAGCTTACCTATTATAGATAGTTGCCTTTTCCTGTCTGTCACACCAGACACTGTATTATCTAAATCTTCCAGTGAGGGCAAGGGTTCCACATTATTTACACTGGGTGACTGAAAATGCATACACACAAAGTGCAGTTATTATGTTACACAATAAAAACACTTGACAACCAGCTTTGTGCAGCACGTTCCTTTTTCAAGCAGTTAAAAAGCAGCTTGTCAGTTTATATAAGAATTCATCCATTTTAGAAGGTTGTAGTGGAAATTTTAAAATAATTTTTAATTTGTGCTAATACACAAATCCTATCAATACCATGGGTGTGATATGTTAGCTAATACCAAAATAACTCAGTATTTAGCCTACAGCCCACAGCTACAACAAACATTTAACTTGCCACAGAGGAGTGTCACCCAACATAGGACTTAAGAAGAGTACCAGATAGCAACAGTTACTTAAAATCCTACCACGGTAGGGAAGGCAAAGAAAGAAAGGAACATGATCTAGGAAAAAGTCAAAACAGAGTCAATACAAAATGCTAATAGATGCATAAAGTGAAGCAGCTAACAATAATATTATCAACTAAAAAAAATGTCATCGATAAGGAAAGACAAATTTTTACTTCAATACAAAAACCAAGGAGAAAGACAACTAGCATGTCAACTCGTACCTGTGTATTTCCATGAATTACAAGCAATATCTTGAGACTCTTCATATGAACACTACGGTCAAGCAATTCAATAGCTTTGTCCAGGTCATCCTGTGTGGTTAATGGAATTACAAGCTACAAAAAGAGGAAAATAATAATACATTTAAAATATAAAAATAAATGCCTTAAACATGACAAAAAATGAGAAACAGATAAATCAACATTGTTCCCGTTTATTCCAAACAGCTTGAAAATAAAATTTATCAAACAATGCCCCAAGTTAGTACCAAAACATCTGGAGTTCAACTCTTTCTTCAGATGCCTGCAGTAGCTACAGCACGGTGGACTAAGTGTCCAAATCTAAGTCCTAATCTAAATGAAGGATCAACAATTTTACATATATGCAGTTTCAGAGAAAAGGGCTTGACAGCTAGCACTGTTCAAGAAAACTTTGTGAATGAGCCACTTTCAGAGGAGCAACAGTTAAGCCTAGTTGTCCAATCTAAACATTACTGAACGCAGCATTCTAGTCATTATCTAACAATGATTAATCCTTAAAAACATGAACAAGAAAGGATAAATGTTATTTCCAATTTACAGATACAACAAAGCTCAGAGAATGTATGACTTTTCCAAAGTCACACAATGCAACTGTGGCATGAAGACAATTTACCAATTCTCAACCAATTCCAAGACAAAATTCTCTAAGATACTATTCTCCTGATAAAACATTTCATGCATCTCCTGCCTATGCTGATTTAGACAAGTCTTATGTATTTGATAACACACACATTAGAAATCTGTGATTTTGTCACCAGAGTAAGTTTTCTCTCATACGTAAGTTTTGTCATGGGAGTGGCTCTCATTGCTTAGGAGGCTAAATTTTCACCTTAAAATAATAAATGTGCAAGTCACTGAGAATTTAGAAGACACAGAATATTACCTCATTATTGCTGTAATGTAAATCCATAGTCTGTCCAAAAGCAACTTTAGCTTTAGCTGCAAGATCTTCAAGTTTAACAGGCCTTGGTAATTGCAGGATCCTGAAACACAATTTAAAGATTTTTTTTGTACATTAATGATGAAAATGTGGCAACCCATTACTTAAGAGCAATCATAGAACGAAGCTTATTACTACAGATAACCGTAAGAGGCTATGTTTTATTCAATGTACTCCATGTTTTGATTCATTAAAAGAGAGAAAAGCAGCAAAAAAGTTACAAGGGATAATCATGCATAAAATTATCTCATTATGACTCTTTTACTTGCTTGCACATTACTTCTTTCTGAATGCTTCACATGTCTGCATTGCAGAAGCAAATTCTTAGAAACTTGTAAAATCTGTTTCAGAAAACTAAGACAATGGAGTACCACAGGCTGGCTAGCACAAGCTAGAATTAGCAATTACTCCCTATAGTCCATATTTTTCTGAAATCAAAATGACTTCTCATCTGAGGCAGGTAACTAAATGTCTCTGTCCTTACTACAACAGATTTCATGCTCATTCTGCTGAGCCGCTCACTAAATGCTTCAAGTGTACCCCTTTAAGAATGGTGCAGTTGTACATCAGTAACTCAGATTTCAGCTCAATGTCTCTTGAAACCAAACAGCCCAAAATGCCTGTGACTGACCATTTACTACAGAAAACTATTGTATCATTTGAGGAACACCACCATTAAAAACAGGTTTTAGAAGTGATTAAGTTAGTGAGGCACAATCAGTTCACAGTCATAAAAGAAGTAACACTTGAATTTTGTGAAGCATGAAAATTAGCAAAGGGTAACTTTGCTTTTTATTAGTGTTTCAGTTGACACATTGGTTAGGGAACAATATTCTTCACTGAAATGAAGCTAGAAGCCAGGCCACTTCCAATTAAAAATTATTTTGAAAAAAAACACCAAGTTTAAAAAAAACACCATCAATTCTCACCGTAGTAACTAATTTGTTAAGAAAGCCTGGAACTCAGACCACCATACTGCACATTCCCTGGTACAGAGAGACACACTACTTGAAAGAAACTCTAGAATCGCTTCTCTTTTCTACTTCCCTTCTCAAAAAACAGTAAGACTGTCATTGCATAACTTATTTTTCTTGCATAATCTCATCTTTAGAGCTACACACACAAGCAACATTGCTGAACAATGAGCCTGGGCTACCTAGGACCCCTGCTCAAGCAGGTTTTATGTATTTGGGACAGTCCAAAGCAGTGCTAAACCCATCAGCAAAAAAGCTTGGGCAAGGTATCGTTGCATGCACTTACTTTATGCTTGTACTCATATTGAATTGACTGAGTCTACTGCAGAAGCAAATTAAGATAAGCTGCAAAAATGCACTGTCAGTTCTGCCTGGCAGCAAGTAAACAATCCATTTTAAATTCATGCTTCCCCTTATTCCACAAGAAATTGCTAGCTAGAAGAGTCCTCAATTTTCAAAACTTTTAAAAATACTTATTTTCTCCAAATTACTTACAGCACTCAGCCATTCCCAACGCACTATCACGTGATAGTCAGTAAAGTGATAGAAAGAAGCTGAAGAACGTTAATACCTAGGGAACTTACTGATGTTCTACTACCCCAAGTGAAGACAGAGCACATGCTGTGATCAGCATGGATACACACTGATCTGTTGCTCATCGTGCTTAGGACTGCCTAGAAGTAGCACAGGTTTCATTCTGAAGCAATCTTTACTTAAGGAATTTACCATTTTTATTAACAAATAGTGTGACCAGAATATATTTCCTTTTTCATTAAATATTTGCAAAGATCTTATTCTGTAATTGTTTCGCTGCAGGTAAAATGAAGGTTTATGTTTTCAGAAAGAGGCAGACAAAATGAGTTGTCCACAAAGTGGTTTTGCACAGAACTGTAGATCAACTTCTGTAAAAGCTTATGAGGAGCCGTCAGAGCAGAGATAGATGTCTGCATACTTTAAGTATGTATATCATTCATCTCTCATACATAAAATCAATTTTAACTGATTATTCAAAATTATAAACGTAAACAATCTAATTACAAAGTTTGATAAATCTTCCTATTACAGTTCTCAGACTGGTTCCTCCATAAAGTACAATCAATTATTGAACTTTAAGATCTAGGCTTCTTCCTCTAGGTGTTACAGTAACAACCTATTATTAGCCACTCATGCACATGATGTAGTAAAAAAAATTATTTTCTGGTCTACTCACATTTGAGATCTACGTTAATGACCTAACCAATTGTTCTAAGCTATAAACATCTACATGAAGGGTAAACAAATGAAGGATATTACATAGGATATAGCTACAGTAAAATACTTCTGCATTTATGTATACTTAGAGCACACATTTTACACAGAATAATTCTCCTTAAATTGTATTAATACCAAAATTAAATAAAAGAGCAAACCAAATACACACAAATATCTGAAATGCTTTGAACAGTTTATTTGAAACTTTGATAGAAGCCCAACAAAATTCAGTAAATAATTAAGACAAGACTGTTTCCTGTGTTCTCAACCTTACCTTTTTTCACCTCGATGTTCAAATTTGACTCTAACATCATTCTGTAAGAGAAGAGATAAAGGAAGCACTATTAGCTTGTTAACTTCCTTTAATGAAGGTCATGAAATCCCACTCAATAATCCTACACCAGAAGTAAAACCCTTAAGCAGTCTATTATTTTCCTGTCCATTCTGATACCAAGCATTTTAACAACCTACTTCACCTCAGGTACCTGATTGTTGCTCAAAGTATGTAAAAATAAATAAAAATTCTGAAGTGCAATAAATACTTTGTAGGTAAGCATAGTCTTTTCTAAAAATACAATTTAATATAAGAGATTCAGGATTCCAAATTCAGTGTGGAACTGATTACAAACAAATTTATCAATAGCAGGCAGATGGGCTTAGCTTAGTATGTGTTTTTATGTATGCTTCAGCACTGAGCAATCCAGGCTTAAGAAACATCTTATTTCATAAGCATTACAATAGAAACACAAAGAAGTAATTAAACCAGAATTCATGCAATCAGTTTCCCAGTAATAAATATATACATAACTATCTGCAGTTATATGGAAATAAAATTACTGTTTTGTGAAACAATTTTAAGAATCAAATCGTATTAGCAACTATTGCAGGAAAAAAATAATGCATTCAAACACAGGGATCATATAAACACAGAGATCATATTCAATTATGTATCTTCCAAAAGAATGACTTGATTCACAAGTGATTACTTTAAAAATTCACAAATTTAAACAGAATGACAAACGTATTTCTCCCTCACCTACCATTTTTAAACTCAGAAATGGCTCAACTATTTCTCTTCTATCTTTCTAAACATATTTAAATAAGTTTGGATCCTATATGTACATTACTTCAATGTCTGAAGTCACAGCTCAGAAGAGAGTTACGTAATACTAACAGCACTATTGTGATATATTGGATTCCTACAGCTTTTAAACACAGAATAAAAAAAGACACAGCAGTCTGTTAAACATATAAAAGCCAAATATATTCAAGTACAGGTTAAAACAAGATGGCACAGAATGAGGTTTCACGAAATATTGGACTGTCAATTGAGGATCCAACCAAATAAATATACAGTTAATTCAACAGGGCTATTACAGCAATTAGAGTAAAAATTCACATCCTTTCCTCTCCTAATCCCTCCATATAGCACTTCAAATCTATCAATTTAATATTTACTACTTTTCCAACTGCGTTCAGTATCTGCAGAAAAAAGAGAGATGAAATGAACTCCTATTTCCATTATATGAACAAACAACAAACTGAGGCCAGAGATGCAGTTAAGAAGCTTAAGTATGTTTCTGATGCTGTACTGACAGTCTTTAGTATGACATAGGTGACAAATGGGCAGTCTAGTGTACCTATAAAATTCCTTCTAAAAAAGCATTTCAAATAAGAGATGCCAGCACACCCCGATATTTTAAAATATAATCAATCTAATAATAACAACAACAATAATTTAAGAATCTACACACAGTGCCAGAATACCCCTCTGATCTTCAATTTATTGGGACTGGTTTAATTTAAGCATATGCTATGATTTGGTCTGAAATGCCACCATTTCATTTCCTGCTAATTTAAGAACATGAACAAAGAAAAAGGCAGCACATGTGCAAAACTAATAGCTCATTCTGGTGTGCTCACTGGTCTGAGCAAGAATAATCATCACAGAATTCACAGCAGGACATTCTGTGTCCAGTAGGTTAGTAATGATACTAAAGATTACCTGTTTTTTAGGTGAAGATGACTTTGGTTTTCCTGTTTCTTGCTGGGGCAACACAGGACGACTGGCCTTATGAAGCACTGCCAAATCCTGCATGATTGAATTCAAAGCTTGCTGCTCATCTGCTCAGAGAGAAAGACCACAGAGGAGAGTAAATGACTGTTACATTTTAAGTGCATTACTGTCTCTTTTCAGAATCAGGCAGGCATTACTCTAAAATCTAAAACTACATATTACACTTTAATGTGTAACTGCCAAATGAAAGTAATACTGCCATGAAAATTGCAAGCATTTAAATTTTATTTATCACTAACAGTGCCTAAGGAAATAAAACAGCTGAATCAGTAAATGCACTTAAATGGCAAGTAAAAAACCTTATAATCTCTGCCACACAGAGATTACCCATCTACACAAGTGCAGGCTGTATTAAGAGGAAGGTGGGAGGAAAAAAAAAAAAAAGAAAAGAAAAAAAAAATTTACCTACTTTGTTTAAATAATATCCATGGCATGAGTTATTAACTAGATATCATACTGCCCTTCCTCAGTTCATAAAATCAAGAAAAAGAAAAGCAAATAATTTTAATCATTTTTTTCTCTGTCCTGAGCAGGTACAGTCATGCACATATGAAACACACTCTCAGAGGAAAACCTCCACTGTATGAGCATCTGCTGACAGCCCACAGAACAATTTAAAAAAACCCAAACCAAACAAACCCAAAATACCACAGAAGTTTTCCAGGCCTGCAAAATGCAGTGGTTTTTTGGGGCTTGCAGGAGTAATTTTCAAGGAGAAACAAAACAATTTAGATTTCAAGTTCATATAAAATCCTAAATCCTGATAATCTACTGCAGCTGTGATGGCCTAGGGCCATGCTAAATAAGGGCTGCCTTAGAACTGGGATGTTCCTTTAGACAGGAAAGCACTTAAGAGCTCAAAAACCTCTATAAGCACCACTAAGGGTAATCTATTTGTCACTAATATTTTATATTAATTCCTTGCCACAGCACCAGTACTACACTCAACATGTATCTAGAACACTGGACAACAAAATTTATCTACAAAGTTGTGATTGTATGTCTTCATGCTAGTTCACTACAGAACTATAGAATGGTTCAGGTTGGAAGGGACCTTACAGACCATCTAGTTCTAAACCTTACAGATATGTTTGTTGAAGAATTCATTGCAAAGTGCTGTGATTTACAAAGAACAATATTTAGCAAACAAGGACCTGAGAAAAACTCAGCACTAGAATCACCAAGCAAGAATTCCAGGTATTCAGCAATTACAAGAATTCCTTCATACTCTGTTCTAATATCACCAAGCATATTTGTTGAATCAGGAAATTGTGGGATGTCAGTGTTCTAGTTTAGTAGATTCCTAACAGATCAGACTGCTGGTCTGAAAATGAGCAACTTTGATCATCATGCTGTCATTATTCCTAACTCTACTAAGACATGTAAATCTATAAAAGCAAGTCTTTCTAGAAATACTTAATAGCAGAACAAAAGGTATCCTTACAGCTCAATTATTCCTTTCTCACACTAAACCATGTCAGTACTTGCCACAGTTCAAGTTAAATCTATTTCGTTGTGTTATAGTCTACTCTAGTGCTCAGTGATTAAAAAAAAAAAAATCTGTTCTTTTAGCAGTTGTTTGGAGGAGGTTTAATTCCCAGTGTAGCACATTTCATCCAAAGGAAACAAACACGTGGTGACAAAGCATCTAAAGTTCAGTGAACATCCAGTAGGAATCAACAATTATTTCTCCCAAATAAAATGTTAGAGAATATCACAAATCTAAAGAGTACTGTGTTCCTACCTTCAGCTACTTTATTATTAAGCACAAAGTTAGGAAAAAATAGCATAACCATTAAAGATAAACAAAAGCACCACATTTTGGTTGGTTGGTTGGGATTTTTTGAGAGTGAGCACCGTAAGTGATTACAACAACATGGTCAACTCATTAAAAAGCATATAGGACTGTAATTTTAATGTCAATCTTTAGAAAGTAATACAACTATGCTACATATTTAGAAAAACACAGTACAGACCATCTACACAGTCCTGGCTTTGCACTGCAATGACACAACACAATAGATTTCTTCAATATAGACTTTTTGGGTTGGATTTTTTTCCCCAATAGCCATTACCATTTAGAGCAGAGTAAATACTGCTCTGTACCCTAATACCATGAATGTCAATTTCCTATATTTGAATTTTTAACTTACCACACAGTGATGGTAAAGGACAATATTCCAATGGAAAAAAAACAACCAAAATTGTTTTGAATATTAGCAAAGCAGCTGAACACTGACTTTCATGTAGGCATTACATTGAATTACACAGCCAAATTAATGACTTTGGTCTTCAATAGAAATGAAAAGTATCTGAATCAAATTTTTATATACATTACACACAAGACTTACCCATAATAACAGTGAGCCTGAGAACTTGAACTTCAGGGAAATGGTTGCTTCATCAGCATTATTTTATTTCCTAAAACACAAAATTAAAAGTACACAATTACTGAAGTTGTCGAAGTCACATAAAACAGTTGAAACTTCATTGTTTATGCATAGTTTTTCTAATATTCTAAAAATCAAATATGTATATAAGCTACAAACAAGACTGCATATGTAGGTATGATGTGGAGAAAACTGATACTGTCCCCAAGTCCACACTGGGCTCTGAGTAACATTACGTATATATATATATATGCATACATATATGCATATATCTATCACAACACAAATCAAGAGGCATCAATACCTATTTATTATATAACCTAAAAACCTTCAATCAGTAAGTTTTTTCATCAGATTTCAAGAGTATTATACAGATACCACAATACCCCTGAAAGCAAACTGCCCTGGTATTAACTTTAAAAACATAATACATAAGTTATCCAGAAAAGCAGAAACATAGGGGACACATTTATGAGCAAACCCTATTATAATAATTCTAACGTGAACCAATTTAAAAAAAAAAATAATTAGGGACCAATTAAAATTATCTATGAGATGTTATTATTGAGTTTAATAGGAAAAACTAAAGAGATATCCCCAAATAGATGAGACCTGTTGTAATACAGGCTACAGCAGGACGAATTTGACATTTTTAACAAAAGTTCTTCAAGGAAAATTCTCCAACTTCTTAGGCAGTCGTTGTGACCAAGTAGGGAAAGCCTGTTTCCTTCTCCCTTTTGCTGGCTGTAGTGGACCAACCTCTGACTCAGAGCAGAAAGATTTACACTACTATGATAAAACATGACTTCCCTGCAAGTTCATTGAAGGAGCTACACCAACAGAATGACTTTTTTTTCTTCTTTTCTTTCTTAAATAGAATTTGTTTTCTCATGGTTTACTGTTCCTTATCAGTGTCAACTTGATACCAACACAGGGCCACCTGAGGAAGCACCTGGCTGAGAACAGAGGGGAGGTAAGGCAGCTCTTTGAGCACCAGCCAGTCAGGCTTCCTTTTTCAAAATTCCACCAACTTTCTAGCTGGCAAATCATTTTAAATTTTCCAAAGGATTTCTGAGCATCTTCCGTTAGCATCTTCTGGCATTGTGTTTTACACACTCTCTCCATGAAAACAGTCTTTCAGGAAGTATTCATTTCACCAGTAAAACTGTAAAGCTTTAAGTACTTTTGGCACATTTTTTCAGAAAGAAATCTGGATTTGAGAGCCATATAAAGGTCTCCGCTGTGCCTTTTACCTACAAATCAGATGACTCATCTGGTATTGTCTACTTCAAGCTTACTAATAAGAAAGAACAGATCAGGCCTTTAAAGAACACCCAGTGGTCCCACTCTGCAATCACAGAGTTCAGCTGAGATAGCACACAAGAGAGCTTATTGGAAAATGAAGCTGAAAATACTATTCAAGTCTATTCAGAGTTACCTGCTCCTGAGTGTACAGACAGCCTGAAAACAAAACCTAAAACACCTTCCAAGTGTTGTGGGAACAAAACTTCTCTTTAATGCTTTATAAAGTATACTTACATTCTTGCAAGCGCCAAGATTTGGCCTGAGCTGCCTGCAGCCTCAAGACACAACCTCAACTTTTACTACTAACAAGGTCTCTATCCTCTTGATACCATCACAGCAGGAGAGAGAATATTCTGTTTCAAAAAAAACCCTCAAAAATAAAATGCCTCTGTTGCTCCATAACAGAGAGGGAAAACCACAATGATACAGAACAAGGGGATTTGCACTGATCTTCAGACAGGAAAACAGGGACTGAATTTCATTTATTTGCTGAATGACAGTAGCCAAGATCACTCACTATAAGAACAGAATCTTTGTGCCTTGCACTCACACAAGATGCCAGGAGATCTGGTTTACCTGGTAAACTGGGATTACCTTTATAGTCTTCAGTAACACAACTAACTTATTTCACCCCCAAGTCTGATTCTGTATCTTTTGCATCCCTAAGAGTCAAAAAAAGCAAAACAGAACATACATTCAATTACCTCCTACACTATGTTTTTTGTATCTGCAGTAGTCTTAGGGTATCTTCCAAAGCATTACTCACAAAAGTGCTTTTAAAACATTTAATTCTGTATTTGATCCAACTGTCTTAAAATGAGAGCTATTGTCATTTTCATGAAATGTCTGATTTAATTAGCTGTCTTAATACATTAAGCATAAAAATGTGTTGCGTAACTTCAGATTAAGTACTTTTGTAATAATTCCTTTAAAGAAATACAACAGTTCTCCAAGGCATTTTAAATCTTCTGCCACAATTTAAGAAAACAAGTACTAGTTACAATTCCAAATAAAAATACCCCAGATGTTCTTTCTCAGCCTAGATGAAATAACCAAACTTGGAAGATTTAAGATGCTTGAACTACAGGGCTTAAAAAAAGCAGGAAAGCTGAAGAAGAAACATAGTAGCTAATGTCTTCAGCAAGTTCCTTCAGCTACAAGAATCCATTCTTCATTATACAATCAGCGACAACCATTTCTTTTCCCTTCCACTTCCTTCTTATTCCATAGTTGGAAAAAAAATATTAGAAAAAATAATTTATCTGAATAACTTAGGGACTTCTCACTTCATCATCACAAACAAAAATTGTTCCTTTTCAACTATAAAGTATAATCACCAAGTAAAAATCTCAACAATCTTGCTAGCAATTACTGTCATATCAAAAATAAGCTAACAACATTATAATTTCAATTGAATGTGTAATAAATCAAGCTTCATGAAAACTTCACCTTAATAAAAATAGGAAAACACTTGTGTTTAACAGCTCATTTTTACCACGGACTATAATAGCAGTGTAGCGGTGAGGACAAAGTACAAACAGGATAACAAAAATCATTTTTTTAAACAACAACAAAAAAATTCCATAAAAAGAGAAAGAAGTGTACCCCACCTATCGTTACAAAGTAGCTTTAGTAAAAAAAAAAACCAAAAAACAACAAACCACCACACACACACACAGAGTAGATGACAACCTAGGATAAAAAGGAAGTGAAACAGATCAGACTGGAACTTAGAGAAAGATTCAGGAGAAGCAAAGCCAGCAAAACACAAGCAGATGCAAAGGTAGAGTAAGATTTTTTCAAGGTCTTGCAGACAAACACAAGCAGCTTGAATTTGAATGTAATTAAAGAACAGATGACAGAGAGTGAATTTCAAACAGGTGATGATGTGATAAGATTAGCAAACAAAGAATATCCTAGCAACAGCATTTTGGATATAAGGGTGGAGAGATGCTGATTCATATTCATGATTTACTTCCCATCAGCCACCTTCCACAGAGCCTGGAAATCTTTCAGAATCTGAGAAATCCACTGAAGGAAGAAAATACCCAGGTGGAAAATGTTTTTAGCTTTCTCATGGCAAATGAAACAAAGCCTGAGGGCAAGTAAATCATGTTTTAATATTCTGTGCTAATTGTCCACATGCATACACTTTTCCTATAATAAATGTAACAGGGTTCAGTTGCCTGTTGGTTACTGAGCGATAAAAGTACACAGACACTGGCATACATATAACATCCTCTCTCACTACTGATTGTCACATTCAAAAACTTGTCAGCAAGAAAAAAAACCTTTACCCTCATTCAGCAGTGGAAGTAAGCAAGCAGACACTGCATGAGGTGAATACTTACTGAGTTAGAAAGGGTGTTTTAGTTCTGTGGAATATGGAGCTAAGTAGTGTGCAGAAATGAAACATTTCTACAGCATCACCTTCATAGCAGAATTACAATTTCTAAAAGGTAAAATTAGCTACGGATACAATGACAGCCATAAACTAATCATGTGAGAACAGAATAGGTAGTATATAAGAACTCAAGCTGCCTCATATGTTAAAAAACAAGGGGGAGAAAACAGTGAAGCAAGTAATTTACCTTAACCTGATTTTGTAAGGAATTCAGTCTTACACATTAACACTTGCACCTAACACAGAAAGGTGCCTTACATCTTTGAAGTCTGAACCTGCTCCAATAGTAGGGCAAGAATCTCCAATTCCCTACAAATTTTAAATAAAATGAATCAGCCCAAGGATACATAGTTCCCCATTTTTGCACCAATGCAAAATGACACAGTGTGAACTCAAAAATAAAGACACAGTAATTACTTCAATCACAGGTAAAGATTAAATTGGAAATTATACTATTTCAGTCTTAACAAGTTAAACCAAAATGACAAGAAATCAAAATTAGCTAGCACTAGTATTCAGAGACATACTTGTCAATACAAAATCTACATGATATAGAGAGACGGGTAAACACAAAGAGAGCATGTTCACAGGTAATTTTTCAGACCATAGTATGGATAATCAGAATATAAAGTAAAACTTTCAAAATTTATTTCACAGCAAGAAGAATGGAGCCAAACAAAACTTTTACCCTCAAAATGTTACTTTTAAAAAATCAAATGCTTGTAAAGGAGAGAATTTTATATGGACATACGCATAAATGAATATTGGACAAAAAGCTGCCCTTTTCAAAGAATATGAAAGTAGCAGCAGTAGCACAAAATAATGAAAGACAGAAAAAAATAGAAGCAAAGAGCCATAACAAGAAAATATTTAAGCAGGCAACAGAAAGATGTGTTAATAATTGGAATCTAACAATAAGATATCAGATGTGAGTTTGGTTTTAGAAAAATTCAGATCTCTTAACACATTGTAGCAATACAGAAGAAAAGATGTTCATAGGAAAAGTAGAAGAGGGAGAGAAAGATTAAACCAACCTAAATCAAAAGCCAGTGAATGACACGTTGATAAATTCAGATAATATTTAGAAAACAAAACAAAAGCCCCCAAAACAAACAAAAAGATGCTGTCAAATTTGGGGCATTATAAAATAAGTTTGCCTTGTGAATAAAATAATAGAAGTATTTGTCCTGTAACAGCACTATGGAATGAAAATATATTGGAAAGGAAATATATTTTTAAGAAAAAGCTGTTAAAATGTTTGAGTCTAGCCTTCTTAGCACATCTCAAGGAATCTTAAGATCTAAAAGTCAGCAGGGAGAGATCTTGCCTCTCGTCAACATGACATTAGGGGCATGAGACACAGATAAGTACTACTCTCCTTCTTAGTTCTTCCTCCATCATGTGCCCCTTTCAATCCTCAAGCACTTACTTCCCCCTTTAATTTATCCTGTTAGTGAGATTAATTGCACTGGACAGAACACACTGAGAAGAACCACCTAGTTCTGCTGTGCTAAGACAAGCAAAACAGCAGAACCAATCAAGCTCAGCCAGCTGATGTCCCGCGGCAAGGAAAAGGGATAGACAACCTAGAGAAGCATCTCTCACAACTGCAACTCAGGACTGACTGACTGCCTGTCCTGGACTCAGCATCAGACAAAGTGTATTCCCCTCTATTTTCCCCCCTATGTCTTTCTTTTACACAGTAACTATCATTCAAGAACTCTGTCCTGAACAGCTGAATCAAACCCTTCTGCCACTAACATGGCAGAAACACCACAAACACTCCTTTGCAGAAAGAGCATTTCTGGTTTATTTCCTGCCAAAGTACTTGGGTTTATTTTCTAAATATCTTAAGTCTTGTTCTAAATGTATGTAGCTTACTTAGTATACTTCTAAACTTTGCCCTGAATTTCTCACTGTCTTGTAACTAAACCAGTTTATTCAGAACCCCAAGGTAATTCCACCTATGGCACAGAGACCAAGCAACAACCTTCAACATATCACACCATGAGCCATCTACCACTATCAGCACAACAGGCACAACAGCACCCAACTCACTCAAAATTACCAGATTTTTTTTATTTTTTATATTTTATTTTTAAATAAATGAATAAAAACATATTACAGGGGAAAAGCCCTCAGATACATGTGTTTTACTGCATGTAGACTGTGAAATAACAAGTGGTGATAAAAACAGGAAGAAATCGAATGCATCCATTTTTTGTTCTGGTTTCAAAAACCAACAAAAGAACGTACCCAAACCACTGCACAGTGCTACTGGAATAGAAATTTCACCATCCACAACAAAGAGATGCAATGCATTATTTGCTATATATTTCAGATCAAACATTTTAAATTAAAGATCTGGAGATTTAAAAGAGTCCAAGTCTCTTTACAAAATTAGTAGTTCAGTTTTCTGGACCGTTCTTGCAAATATTTTGAAACACTTTGAAAACAAGATTCTGCTGGGTTGGAAATGTTGTCTAAATAGCTGACAATGACAAAAGAAAGACTCAAAAAGCTGCTGATTATTTATTTCGGTAGAGTTTAAAATACCGTAAGAATAAGCTTAAATACTATAATATTGAAAGAAAAACACAGTAAATGCCTGGATTCCAAGGATTATTATTACTGCCAAGCAAAATATGGCTTCTTGAAATAATTACAGATTAGTTAACAGAACTAACTACAGCAATTACCATACTTAGACTTTTTCAATATATTCAGCTAAATATTACATGACTTTTTAATTATTTGCTTTAAAGTCTCAATTAACTAACAAGAAACTCAGTTGATGGAATAAAATATTGAGATCTATTTTCCAATTTACCAGAAAACATCAATGAACATGAGTCCCAGTGCAACCTCGTACAGACAGGCAATGATCAGGCAGGCACATGAGATACACAAATAAAGGAAGCAAATGACCTGAATTGTGTTTGAAAGCAGTTACAGTCCAATAAAATGTATTAAAATACTGTTAAATATTTTAAATGTATATAATAATTTATTGTTAGTTTCCCCTCATTTAATATGTTTATTGTGTCTAAGACCAGGAGTTTTAAGAAATTACCTGCTTTTACAGTGGTAAAACTGACAGCACAGCTTTTTGAACTTTCTGCATCACTGCAACCTGGACAGCACCACCCATAATTAAAAGTTGTATTTTATATAGGTGTAAATATTGTGGTGTATTGTGTTAATTCAATAATGGTTTTGCATTGAATGCATTATGGCATAAATACAATCATTCAGGAAACTGGAAAAAAGATGCAATTGCAACACTGGACAGTCTTAGCAAGAGACAATTCAGAAGAATTATTAAATTCTAATGTATAATTATCTAATGTAAGTATAATACAAAATTAGAGGGATAATACAATCCTTGTGAGCATAAAAATGCAGTGTATGCAGAAGCCATCTTGCTTCTGTACACAACCTAGCTGCACTTTTCAGTGCAGAGTATCAGAAAGACTGCTGACAGCAAGTGCAGGATGGCATCAGCACCTTTACTGCTTTTACAGATGTATCAGGTATCTCTACAGTGTGCAGACTTGAAATATCTTAAACTGGAGACTTAAAATCTTCCTGGCAAGCAAAAAAAAAAAAAAAGAACTTATGTCTAATTTAGCACACAAGACCACACAGACCTCATCTGTACAGCTACAGACATGAGTTGGTATTTGTTTATTTTCTGAAAAGAATGCTTACTAGCTGTACTTCTTCCAGAGTTCAAAAAAAAAAAAAAAAAAAAAGAGAGAGAGAGAAAAAACCACTTGCATAAAATAGAATTTCCAATTATAGATGGTGCCCTTTCAGTTACAGGGAGGATAAAACCTCAAAAAGCAGTGCTGTCAGTTCTAGCATCATAAATGCAGCTTATTTCTAAAAGTATGTTTGGGAAATGGACTTCAGATTGAAGTGAAGGATCCAATATGCCAAATGACAAAAGTAAAACCCCATCCTACTCAGATTAAACCTTAAAGTTCCTACAGTTCTATAACCTGGAGTTTGACATATTCATGTAATATTTATCCACTGGATGAAAAATGATCTTGACTGGAAGAAGTTAGAAAGCAGTGGAAGGTCTGAGAATGCAAGGACAGCTTCTTAAGGATTATTTTCATAAAAATGCAAAGTAGCAGATAATCTAGTTCAAGATGAGTTTATAGCAAAATTATGTTTGAGATCTCTTAATACTTACAGCAGTACTCACTACGAGTAACTGTAGCCCAGGAAAGCTAATCTCTTCACACTTCCTTTAGGGCTGATAGGGAGAGATACACATATTTAGAGAGTCTCAAGGCACTCAAATACTTGTTTCCTGCTTTAGAGCCTCTCTCATCTAACCCTTCATAAGCCTACTCCAAGTACACAAAAAGAATAAGACTAATTGGCCTCAAACAGAAATGTATCTACTTTCCTCAACAAGATCTTTCTTCACCTCATTTAAATTTTACAGAACTTCTCCATTTCCTGTATCTGTTATTGCTTCAACAGTGAAGCACTCCTGACAGCTCATTTCTCGACCTGAGGAAGGACTTTGCTGATATATCAAACAAATCTGCCTTGAAAGCTATAATGCTTTCTTAAAACCTGTTCATCATTCCAGGAAAGAAAATCAACAACAACAACAAAATCCTGTTAGAAAGAAAACATACATATTCTAAATTGAGGAAGGGTCAAAACAGCTGAAACTTGCAAACAGATGCCACAATGACACCTTGCAAAATATTTTAGTATTGCCAATTTTGCAGAACAACATGCTGGCTAGAAATCAACAGCTCACTCTTCCACTCTTATCCAACACCATATTTTTCTCACAAAAGTATGTTAAAAAGTAATAGATACAGTTCACTGGGCTACAAATAATTGCATCACTGCCTCCAAATCACTTTGGCTTCTTGAAAATTTATCACCACCACCACAGCGGGAAGTCTCAGAGCACCACAACGCTAAGAAGAACAAAATCCTTGCTACTAACTATGCTATATGCTACACATACTGATTAATGCTAATCACACATCATAAAATGTCTAAGGCTTACTATAGTAAGATCATTTTACAGTGCCCACAAGTACACAGAGCAAAACACTTCTGTGATATAACTTTTTTATAATATGTTTATCTTACACAAACCAAGTAGCCCCATGAAAGACTTCTCAAAGAGAACAGGTACATGAAATTTTAATCTGTACAGTCCAATGAAACATGCACTACTGGGAGTGTTATAATCTGCTTTAGTTGCTTCTTTTTTTCCTTCTGAAAATCTCAGTGGTGGTCTTAGCTCTGCACCCGCTGCTGTCATTTGGAGGCTGCCTGCTGATATTTACAAGCGGCATCTTTGTTAGTTTTACTACAAACTTTTGACTAGCAAGTAAAACTACTGGTGAGGAAGACTCTCTGTGAAGAAAGGCATCATTACCAGAGACAATTCACAATATATACCATAAAGGAATCCAGTGTCTCTCTCTTCCTTGTGACAGAATTGAAGATCACCAGTAAAGCCAAAGAAATAGTTGTAGACAGTAAATAAACTTACTTTTACCAACACTACTGGTATTGGCAATTCCTGCAATGTTCTCAACTCTAAGAATGGAAGACCATGCTACCAAACCCACTACAAACCACTTACAATCTGTGACCATTATTCTTCAAGCAAAAATAAAGTACAGGATGCAGAAATCTGGCTTCCAGCTCAAACTGGGTATTGCAAACAAGAGGAGCATTTCAATTAATGTATGAGAGCAATTACATACCAATCACCATTCAGATTGTGCTGAGAACATATAGAACAAAGCACACCCTTAAACTCCCATAACTAGTTCTGTCTTTTTCAGATCATCTTCCAATTCTGTGACCATGAAGGTTTGAAAGATTACTATTTTGGGGAAATAAACAAGAGAAATAAATCCACTCTCCATTTCTAGAAGTAATTTTAATATCTATCTACAAGTGCTAAACCCAAGAAGTGTTCTTTTTCTTCACTATAACCACCACATTTGATAACATCTTCCATTCAGCACAATCTCTGATTTCACAGCTGCAGTGGTTGTGACTTTAAATCATGACTGCAAATCCCACTACTATAATTTCAAAGTAACCT
The DNA here is from genome assembly GCA_038090715.1 of Florisuga fusca. NCBI lineage: Eukaryota > Metazoa > Chordata > Aves > Apodiformes > Trochilidae > Florisuga > Florisuga fusca. Next base: position 14,687,212 of record JAAWXA010000020.1, read on the forward strand.
GAACACAACAATATATATGAAACTTCCAGATTAATGTGATCTTCCTGGGAATTTGCTGTGACAGCAGCTAGGACAGAATCTAGTTCTCTAGTGACATTTTTGTGTCTTCATTGTAAAGACATCTCGGTGTGATTTGCTATACATCCTTCAAATTTTGCAACAAATCAAGAAGAAATCCTCCTCAGTGAACAGCCTTCATTACATACTATCTTACTCCTCAAAGCACAGCTCTTCTTGCACACAATGTAAGGCATAGATACAATGAGGAAACCAGACTAGAGCAATGTAATGATTTTTTCTCACTATCTTCTTCTACCTTGCTATCAAGTTTTTCACCTGGAATTTCTGCATAAAAAGCCTTTCCTGGTTCATACCACCATGTTTTAACTCAAATTAACTCAGTACATCCATCCAGATGTTTCTTCCATTATTTCTATCATCAATAACAACAACATAAAATCATAGAATGGTTTGGGTTGGAAGGGGCCTTAAAGACCACCTAGTTCCACGCCCTCTGCCATGGGCAGGGATGCCTCACACTAGACCATGTTGCTCAAGGCCCTGTCCAACCTGGCCTTGACCACTTCTATGGAGGGGGCAGCCACTTCTCTGGGCAACCTGTTCCAGCATCTCAATACCCTCATAGATATTTTTTCTTATTATCTAAACTAAATCTCCCCTCTTCGAGTTTTAAACCATTGTCCCTTATCCTCTCGCTACATACCCATGCAAAAATTGCAAAAGAATCTCCTAATACAGAAGCATGGAATATTTAAGTAGGATAAGACACTTATGCACCACACTGATTTCCAACACAGCATGGAAAAATACTCCCGAATCAAACTCCAATTCAAGATTAAAGTATTCAACAACCATGACCACAAAGCGCAATAAATTTAAGCAGAGAGCTACAGGTATGGGTAGACTCAGACCTTTCATGCTTGGAACTAACTGTACAGAGGGCTCAATAGTACAACTGAGAAGCCAAACAAGTGTGTACTTAGTGGAAACTGAGAGAACCTGGTGTGTATGTACAGGTAACACATCCTGTGCCAACACCGAAGATTTTTTTACTACCCACATAATATGACTGCATAATTTTTGTAGACAGTAGTTGTCACTGAGCAGGTCTAAGTAGACAAATGTGTAAGTTTTCATTCAGTAGGTACTGGTTTTGAACTGGATGACCCACATCAACAAACACATCAAGATATTGCTAAGCTATCAAATACCCAAGCTCCTTCTCACTTTGTGCTTTGATAACAATCTTGAGCTTCCAGCAAACCAGAAAAAAATCCCATAATCCAACTCAATGCTTCATAATAATGTTTAAACAAAAGTGTAATAATAAAAACTGAACTTTGTCAAGCCATTCAAGAATCAGACGCAGAGACATGAAGGCAACACATTCTCATAGCTTTCCTTCTTGCATCTCCCAGAGTACACCCCTTAGCAGAGGGTGCCAAATCATTACAATGACATCTATGATGCTACTAATGATGCTAATAATAATCATTCTTCTCTCAAGTGATAAAAATGTAACAACCCTCATACACATAGTAATAAGGTTAACTAAGTAGAAATTCAAAACTTCCAGAAGAAACACTACTATGTACATGCCCACACCTACTACATTTGCCAAGGGAACCGTCCTGCTTTACTACAGTAGCTACTGTTTTCCAGGTGAATCTCAAGGATAAGCAGATCTAGAGCAAACGGATGATCCAGATGAAAAGATTTATTTTATATTTTAACTAACCATCAGCCTATGTAACTGAGGGCAAGGAGGAAGAGAAGTAGTTCTAACTTTGCATATAGCAAACCAATGGGTTTGCACTGAATACTACAAGCATTCAAGAAATGAAAGCCAATGTTAGGAACTATTATGGAAAAAATCAGTCCAAAACAGATCAATGTGCACCCATCTTGAATATCACTAGCAGTCCTAGGGCCTTCACCTCCAGAGAGGATGTGGTAGAATACAGTAGTTTCAGAGAAACACAAAAGGTCTAATTGAAGGCACAGAATGGGTTCTACAGCAGAAAACAAACAGGCAAGCTAGAGACTCCTTGGTTTCAAATACTCGGTGGGAGGGAGAAAGTGATAAAGAGCTACAAAATCCTATGAGGAAGAGGGAAGGATCGTTGTATTGGACAGTGATAGATTGTTCACTCTCTTCCAAAAGATGAGTGGCACCAAAGACACCAGTACAAGCTATGTTGAAAAATAAAAATTAAAAAAAGCAGATTTTTACTATAACAAAAAGCATACCTGTAGAATTTATCAACAGCTATTTGGAAGCGAGGCATTAAGCTACATGAGAAAAAAAAGGACTGGCAAAGTTTGAGGATAAAAATCCAAAGGTTACTAGCTATCCAAAAACCACAACAAAAAATAGAATCATAGAACAGTTTGGGTTGGAAGGGACCTTAAAGATCATCTAGTTCCACCCCCGCACCATGGGCAGTGACACCTCCCACTAGACCAGATTGCTCAAAGCCCTATAAAATAGTCAGGGATTGAAAAAATTTTTAAGGTAGGCATTATTTATGTTTGCCCTGTTCTCATTCTTCTATAAACATTCATTCAAGCTCACCATTGAAGGACTAATAGTGGATTATCTTTTGTCTAATTTCATTATGTATTAAGATTTTACCTAAAACCTGACAACCACTTCACCAATAACATTTCAATTTTCATTTGACAGTCTCATTTGGTATTCATGATCATACCAGTGTCACAGACACAGAGCCTTAATAGGCAATCCTCATGTTCATCAATGGAATGTTTTATTTTCTTTATATTTTCTTACAGTTTAATTCTTGCTTGTGTCCATATTCTAGTTTTTTTGTTGGTTTTTTTGTTGGTTTTTTTAATTCAAACAACAGCTTGATCCAGATGTTTCCCAATTTTCAAACCTTTGTTCAAAGGTAAGACTATAGTTCCCATTATCAGAATTTTGATAACACTAAATTCAAACTGCTGGCTTTTACAGAATTCTCATCTGAATTATTTCAAAATAATTTTGAGGATAAGAAAGAGCTAATCAACACTGACTAGTTAAATAATTATCCCTGTAAGAAACTAAATGTCTTCTTTAATAATCATACTAGTGCCTGTTTCATTTTTTGTGAAGGCAGAACTTTTGAAAGATTCACACAGTTTGTCTCATTTGTGATCTATCTGCAAAAACAACCGATAAAATCGTTTACATCAGTCAGATAAAACGGAATAAAGCCAGGGAACATATTGCATACATCTCTTTGCAGTTGGCTCTGCCATTCTTCCTATAAAGCACACCTATAGGAAGTATGTCTTCTATATGTCATTAGACATCTCAAAATGGCAGAAGGCTTGTTCAGGTACAGCTACAGAAGAAGTTAGCTTAGCAATACTTCAAAGAGAGCACACGTATAAGATAGACTGCCAAAACCACATTTTTGCCAACAGAAGTAGCATTTAACCCTAGGATAACTCAATTCTCACTCAAGTTGCCTATTGCATAGCAGGCAACATTCAAAAGCCAAAGGGATTGTATGCGCCAGGAAAGAGATGTAGAAGAGCAGTAACTGCATACTTTCCCATAGAACAGTTTATTGAACAGTAATGCTGTTAAGAAACACTTACTATAAGAAAACTGACCTGAAATAAAGACTGAATTCACTATAGTATAAGGTTCTATTCTCCAGGAAGATAAATTGGATTCATATACATATATGAAGAAAGAGACAGCAGATTTAACAAACACTAATAGAAGCTTCTGTGCTAACAGATGCAGAAGCCAAGAACCTGATGGTGTTACAAAAAAAAACAACAAACAAAACCAACCAAAAAACCAACAACCCTCCCCCCCAAAAAAAACCAACCCAAAACCAAAATAAAAGCCAAGCATACCTGCACATACACACCCTAGATTGACATTTTAATAAGGCAGTCATATTACATATGCTGCACCTTACTACATTAATTACTCTGCTGGTGTAAGACTTTGCAAGGGGAACTTTCAAAAAGATACAGACAAAAAAAATGACACAGAGCCTAGTGACACCTAATAGCAACAGCAAAAATCCTGAGAAAACACTACCTGAGAAGAAAAGGCTTGTCTGCAAGTTCAGTAAAAAGATGTCTGAAATAAAAGGAGACAGGGGAACAGACTTCACATACGCAAACAGCACAGAGTACAGAAATCATTATCCTGCATGAGCAATAATAATTGAACAAGAACTAACTGGCTTAACTAGCACCAAGACAGAAACACAAGTTAAATATTAAGAAAAGCTTCCTAACTCTAATGATAGTTGTGTACCAGCAATAAATAAACCTGTGAAAAGGTGTGGTATTCCCCTCTTTTGATTTTTTTTGAGATCAGACAAATGTGTCCGACACGATTTCCACATTTTTGCTTCTGCCTCACAGTAGGGACCAATCTCATGAAATCCCTTATACATCTCTCACTTCTTCGTTTATCCAAATGAGAACTGCTTATTAGTGTTATCATACTTGAGCTGCAGAATCACAGTCTTTGCAACATCTACCTGGAACATTTGAATTTTATGACGTTGTTGTCAGCCTGTTAGTGTATTTAGCACAAAACAACTGAGAAACACAAAGTATCTTCAACTACTGCAGATAATCCACAGAAGTGGACAAAAGCCTGGATGGAAATACAGAAAAAGAGGAAAGTGAGGAAAAAATAGGAATGGACTGGAAAAAAAATTGTTGAAAACAAAGCTATAGCAAAGAAAAAACCCTTGAGCCTAAGAGAGATTATTTTCCAGTCCTGTGAAAAACCAGGCTACAATTTGCTGGTGTAATTTCAATAGCATAATTTGAAATACAGAAGTAAACATAAGTAAAAGACTTGTTAAACAGGCAGGAAAAAGTCGTATCTCTACAAGTCTCCCTAAGTTCCCAATTCCTGACTGTCAATTTCTAAAGCAAACTGCAGATACCCCTGCTTTGGCCTTCCTCAAGTAAATCCAGTTTCAAATGACCTCATCAAGCTGGGCTCTAAATTATGCCATATGTGTATTTTTGGGTCAAGTGTCTCTAGAGCAGCAGTTCCCACAGACAGAAATCAGTGCAATACTTCGACATAAAACTCCATCTTTCCTTTACTCATCATCACAAAACCTTCTCAAAAAAACCCACTTAAGACAAATACATTATAAGCTCCAGAAAGGCAACAAGATGTACTTAACTACACTGAGCAGTCACAGTTTCATCATTATTTTTCTCCAAGTAGTAGTCTAAACAGAGGATAATGTTAGAAGCACAGATCTACTAAGAAACTGTTAGAATATATGCTTATTACTCCAAACCAAGCATGTACCTCTCAACAGACCAAATCAGTTTGTGCTGTGTGTTTGGTGGGACAGGGGAAATCACTGAAGGAAATCACTCTAGTAACATTCTCAGGTTGCATTTTCTATGAAAACACCTTTTTTCAGTTCAAAGAGCACTCTGTCAAAGAGCCACTGAATGTGTCACAAATAATACATTACACATTATTAATTATTTTAAACTCAAGTTTCCTAATGTAAAAATCCAGCCCACAGTAAAGAGAATATAAATGAACAAAAAAAAAAAAAAAAAGCTATGTTGAATGTTAATATGCAAAGTTTTGCCAAGAAGTTCTCAATATGTAATTATTAATAATGACAAGGTTTAAAAAAATGGTAACTCTGATTTGTACCTATATACTACTACTGTATTTTTGGAAACTCTAAGATCAAAATGTAAAGTAAAAACTATAAATGTGAGTTAAATTTGCAGCATGACCTACTTTCTTGCTTTTTCGAGAAGAAAACCTTATTTTTATTAATATCTTCTTATTTTTAGACAACTTTCTGCATTTAGCCCCTAATACTCAATCAGCTTAAAATTCCAGAAGTCTGCACACTGACTAGATTACTGAAGAACCACAGCAAAGAACCACTGACAGGGTATGTGGCCAAATTGAAAGGTTATTTATTTTTACTATAAATTATCTAGAGTTACACTGTGTTAATAAATTCTACCAGTCACACATACCTGCATACTCACACTACTCACATATACTACATAAGCTCTAAAGATTATCAAACATCACATCTATCTTAAGAAAAGTTTCCTCTGACAGTTTAGAAATCTCAGCAAGCCAAGACAAGCAATGCAGAAACATCTGTTTTCTTCAGTGTAGTCTTCCATTACTGTCAGGTAAACCACTGACACAGAGCACACGACAAACTGTACACAGATTTTTCTGAGATAATTTAAAAAATATTACCTTGATATTCTGCTTTAACAAAACCCAACAAAAACTTGAATTATATACATCTTTGCTATCTGAATCAACATTGCAGTTCAATACCTTTCAGCAGCAACCATGACAGAACAAGTACAAAGAAAACAGGAATGACACCGAGATCTCATTTTTAACATATTTCTGAGAAAAGCAGCTATTTAAAAAGGCACTGTAAACAAAGGTATAGATGAAAGCATAATTTCCTTTCATAGTATTTGGCTTTTTTATTCAAATATCAGTGAATGGTTTATCCATTGGGTAGGAAAAAGAACACCAAACAAAACCAATGAAGAAAACTCTTTTATGGCTTTTCAGTGTAGCATAAGAACTAACTCATAGCTGCCCATTCCCTTAAAACTATTCATAAGAGAATTCCAAAGGAATGCTTTCTCAGGTATTCTGCTAGTGCTATGTCACGAGAGAATCCAGATATTGCACAGATATTGCACAAGACAAACGTGCAGCCATTCATTCTGCAAATACTGTCTTTACTAGATGCATAGCAACACATTTCTGAAGGCCCCTTGCACTCTGCAACGTGCTGCATTGTTTGAAGAAGAGAAATATTCTAGCTGAGTAACATTTTCTGCATGGACTAGAAATCCCGTATTTCAAGGGATTTTCTGGCTTATTTCAAGCCAGACTTCTATTATCTTTCACCACCCTCTTAGAGGGCACTTCATGGTGCAATACAGCTTCAAAGTGCTCAGCTTATTTAATTCTTTGATCTTCAGTAATTCCATAGCCAAAAACTGAAACCAGATTTATGAAGCTGGAGAGGAAGCCAGGAAAAACCAAAACCAACCTCGTGGGTGCTGCAATGCACCTCAGAAGCTTGAAGGGAAAAAATATTCTAACATTCACTTTTTCCCCCGACAAAAATATCTCGCAGAATCTGACCTACATACCCAATTCGCAGCACTGCTATCACTGCAGAACAATTTAAAGAGACTACAGCATCAGCATGCAATCACAGGGAGGTTTACGCTGACACAGAAATATTTCTAGAGCTCGTACAACCTTTAAGATTCTGCAATAGTAACGTCAATAACTAGCACGTTATGAGCCCCCCAGCACCCCGAGTAACTACACCGACGCGTACCTTCTTCATCTGCAGAGGGACGGTGTCCCCGGGGGCTCCCAGCACTGCGGTTCGTGCTCCCCCCCCAGCTCGGGCACCTCCTGGATGCCCAAAGTGCCCCCCACACCGGCGGTCCCCTCCAACGCGCACTGACAAACATCCCCCTCCGAAACACAGACGCATCCGCGCCGCCATGGGCCGGCCCCCACCCGCCACCCGGCCTTTCCCAAAGCCACCCCCGCCCGCACCGACCTGTGT
>JAAWXA010000020.1:14694856-14917671 GCA_038090715.1 Florisuga fusca
CCCCCCTCCCCTCTCCGGTCCCGGGGGCGGGGAACGGGCGGTGCGTGAGACCCACCGACCCGCATCGCACCTCTCCGCTCCCTCAGGCAGACCCGGTGACGAGAGGAGAGGGCAGAGGCGGGGCTGGACCCCGACTGCCCCGGGGTGGCTGCAGGGGTGCCCCGGGGTGGCTGCAGGGGTGCGGTGCTGCCCCGCCCGCTGTTGCCCTGGTACCGGGAGACGCAGCCAGGCCCCTGCGGGATCCCTCCGCGTCCCGAGAGGCAGCCGGCTAGGGAAGGTGGAACGTGCGCCTTTGCCCCCGGGTTTTGTCGAGCGAGTGTAATTTCGGGCCAGCCTGTGGCAGTTCCGCGTGTTACCCCAAAACAGCCCTTCCCCTCCCAAGCCCAGAGCGGGAGCACGCCGTGTAGGACACTTCCAGAGCCGCTCTGCCGCCTTCATCTTCCCCTTTGCTCCCAGCGCAGGCTGAGAGCTCCCCGCAGGAGCCACCTCTGTGGGCACTCGCCCCTAAGGACATCACAGATCAGCTACGGCCGCTACCCTCGAAGCCTAAAAGCGGAGGACAGCAAATATTACTACGGCACTGTAATTAGCTTCATACATATTTAAAAACAAGCTTAAGAGGTGTTTAGCACTGTGTGGAAAGACCTCGTGTGCCACGCTGATGGGCCACGCGTGTTCGGCTGAGCTGCCACTCACACGATGCTTTCTGGCCTTGTGACCAGGACTATTTAAATCTTTAAGACCATTAGAGGTTTGTAAAGCCTGGGCGAGCCCTCAAAATCTACCCAAAAGAAGGGTTTGGGGGTCACCCTAAAGTAACCTGGAAAAGACTACTTTAATTAAAGTTTAAAACTTAACATCGTTACTGTAGTTAGATGTCATTATGCCAATAACCTCTTTCAAATATTTAAGTCTTCAGTGGGACAAGACCCTAAACTGCACACCCAGACAAGTAAATTTCCAGCAGGAACTGCATATGAAAATAAGACATTGCACATCAAGGCCCACAGTTTGTGTGCCTTCCAATTAAATAGGCTGCAGAAAAGAAATACTGTAATGTTAAAAACAAAATATTATTGAAGAGTCTGTGCTAAAGAAAGACCAGTGCTGAAGCGTATCCAACAAAGGCACAAGGCTCTGAGTCACACTGGTTAATATCAACTCCAGAGCCAACATGGAGACCTCGTCATCCCTCATTCCACAGTCGGCAACATTGTCAGTCATGTTCATGAGACACTTGTCATGACCAGGAGTCTTTAACTAGAAAGTTAAAAAGGCAACCTTTCCTGCTAAATGATAGGGAAAGAGCAGAGAAAAATGCTGATGCTGTGTGATGTTCTTGCACCATCAAGCAAGATCAATGAGCCACAGCTGCTTACACAGCTTTGAAATCACATCCAGTGTTTTCCTTGCCTTGATATTGCAGTTCATGGCCATTCGTCAGTTTTAGCAACTTGTAAATGGATCTCATAGAGGGAGGAAGGTTAGTGAACAGTAGATGTTGACATAAGAGTTCCTCCGCTACCAAAGAAGCTAGCAAGAGTTGTGGAAAATCATTCCATGTTCCTCTGTCCTTGTGGTTCTTTGTGCTTCTGCATGAAGAGTCACTATGAGCACCACCCGCAGAGGGCTTTGCAGGGGTGATGTACACACTGACAAGCATCAGTGCTGTTGTGCCGTAATCCCTAAAACAGAACATCTTCAGTATCAGGAGCAGGACAAACAGCTAAATATTGACTTTGAGATAAAAATGATCTTTTAGCACCAGGGACCAGCACTTATTGCACTTGCTTACACTGAACTCAACCCAAACCCAGGGGCACAGTTCTACTGGAGTGAAATAAAGCTTATAGGAACAGTCTAATTGCTGATATGGAAAAGCAGCATATAAAAATAGATGTCAGAAGTTGCAATAAAGCATATTATTTATGCATTCAGCACAAGCCCTAAACAGGCAATGGAAGCTGTGAGGAGTGGGAGTGGAAATTGTAGGGTAAGCACATCTTAGGACAGTCTATTCAAGCAATTGACTGAAATCTGGCAGCATGGCTCTCCCTGGGTTCCAGAATCAATACCTCATTGCACTAAGAGGTTTTCTGCTTCTAGATGTATAGCTTGAGGCTACCAAGTGCCTGTATTAGTTAACAATAAAGCCACAGCTTCTAAGCACTTTAAATGAGAACAAACCAGTCCCTTTCCGTGGCCATGCCAATCCTCCTACTTTTCCCCCCCCAAGTTTCTGTGCCTCACCACAACTTCTTCCTATGGCTATCACTATATTAGCATGCTACCATGTTCTGAACTACATCCAGAAGAGGATCTAGTTTAGAAAGTGATTCATTTAATATTTTTAAAATCAAACTCAGAGGGGTCAACTGGCAAAGAAATAAGCTGCTGGAGACAAAAGAGTTAAGGGAAATCAAAATGGCTTCTTTGGGGAAAAGCAGTAGCACAGAGAGTTTGTGATGCCAGGATATTATAACATGATAAAGAGTCCTCACTGGCAGGAGGGACAAGATTCTGTTTATAAATTTAAATCCAGACTGCATGAATTGAGCAAACAACAGTAATACTTAAAGACCCTGTTAGTTCTACCTGTCACCATTACTGTGAGGCTGATGCCAAAAGAAAGCAAGAGCAAATAGCTTGGGGAGGACAATCCTAAATCACTGCTGGAAGATTCATTGCACTTTTCCAGCTAGAGCTGTAGACTTACAGATGTGAAGCAAAAAGCGATTCCTTCAGAGTACATACAGCTACAGTGAGCAGTTACAGGAACCAGTTCTTCTAACCCCAAAACAGGAAAAAATTAATGAAAAAATAACTCCTACACAAATATAAGGAAAGCAGACAAACAGAAGGAATTATAAAATTACCTAAGTAAGATTTTATCTACACTTTAAAATTAAGGGACTTAGGTTAAAATAATAATTTATATTCTGTGTCATTCTTTTTTAAACAATCTCATTTGAATTCTATTTCGATGAGTCTCAGCTCCCTGGTAAGAGGCTTTATCTTCTTCCCTTGCAACTGTATGTCTTACCCAGACTGGAATCTCCCATCTTACTAAGTATTTCACATTTCAGGACACGTTCCCACCAAATAAAAAATAAATTTAAAAAAAAAGGACCAGGCAGCTATTGACTTGTCTGTAATACCTGAAAAGGAACAAATTAAGGGAAAAACACAGTAGCCATTCAGGTTTGGAGTTGCTTCTCTAGAAACTGCACACTATAAATGAGACTGGGCAGCAGTACTGATAGGTTTGTTTGCTCCAAACAAACTCCATCACTGAAATTTATTAAGCAATTAATTTACCTTTAGGACCTGGCTATTTTCACTGATCCAGAACACAGGCACTATTAACTTTACTAATAAGATTATTCCCCTAATGTCTACATTATTCAGCCATTTAACACAATCTGCTATGCAAGATGGCAAAAGTATATTAGGAGATGCTTATGAGAAACATGTGAAATCACTTTGATGAATAACAGGCTTTCTTAAAGAATATTCTATATAACTGGGTTGCATCAAGAATAGCAGGAGGTGGGAAGCAATTGCACGCCTCTATTCAGCATTGATGAGAACACAGCTCAAGTCCTGTGTTCAGCTCTGGGCCCCTTGCTACAAGAAAGACATTGAGCTGCTAGAGAGGTCAGAGAAGGGTCTGGAGAACAAGGCCTGGGAGGAGATACTGAGGGAACTGGGATTTTTTTTAGTTTGGAAGAGAGAAAGCTGAGACAAGAGCTCATTGCTCTCTACAGCTATCTGAAGGGAGATTGTAGGAAGGTGGGTGCTGGCCTCTTCCCTGAAGTGAACAATGATAGTATTAGAGGAAATGTCCTCAAGTTGTTCCAGGGGGTGCTGAGACTAGATCTGAGGAAGAATTTATTTACTGGGAGAGTAGTTAGGCATTGGAATGGGCTGCCCACAAATGTGGTGGAATCACCATCCCTGGAAGTATTATAAAACAACATAGACAAGGCACTTCAGGACATGCTCTAGTGATACAGATGTTTATATACATTTTATTGGGGGGGGGGGATCTTGACTGTTGGACATGGTGATCTTAGAGGTCTTTTCCAACTGTGACAATTCTGTGATTCTGTGAACTATTCAGAAGACTAAACATAGCCATAAAATTTAAAAAAACAGCTGATGCCTCATATTTGTTAATTTATGTCCTAAGGCAGACAATGGACCTTACCAGAGTGACACTGCACAGACTATATTCCCTTTAACAAACATGAGGTCTGTTAATCTTGGAAGAATCATTTTACACAAAATAAATACTCCGAATAATTAATATTCTGCTTAACACAAGGAATATCTGTAAAACATATGGCAACCACAGTTGACAAAAATTTCCCTTCCTGGAACCACAGGCTTTCATAGATGGAAAGATCTGTAACACAAATTCAAATACGACACCAGACAGCAGGGCAAAGTAGCAGTTGATAAGCACCTACTTATCAGCCAAATCAGTGTGATAAAGGGTAGGCAGAACAGGTTCAGCTTAGCCAAGTGTAAGTATTTAACCAACTAACAACAGAATCCTAACACAACGGTAAATGTAACTGTCATCCTAACATTATTCTCTTTGCTTATTAAAACTTTATAGTGCTTGGTCAATAAATTGATTCATCCCGAGGTTTCTCAGCCTTTTACCCACAGTTGCATTCACCTCCCTTGAAAAAGAAAATAAAATTAACCTGAAACCTCAGGTTTTCTGAACCTCAGATACCTGAAACTTATACAAGTCAAGGATGTTTCTGATATCACACCCTTTTTTTTTAACCTCTCAATGCCATTCGATCAAGGGCTCTTGTCAGAACAGGACAGGAAGAGCTTTGCTACAACTGATACTATCTGCAGCACTAACAGCAGAAACCTGAACCATTCATGCTGCCAGCTGACACAACATTGGGTTTCTGCCAGGCACTGCAAGACTTTAAAAATAATTTTAATCTGCATAAAAAGAGAGTGAAGAGGCAAGGACCAAAATAAACCCTCTGTTCTGAGAATTAAGCATTTCATGTTCTCTCTGATGCAAGAAATAAAAATGCACACAAAAAACACCAGGTTGTGATCATTGCAAAAACATTACAGCAGAGGAGTAATTCAATGTGATAATCATTTTAATATTGTGCACAGTAAGCCTCAAAATATGGGGATTATTACTAAGAAAAAAAGAAAACAAAAAAGCAGAGAACACTGATGTTGCCCTTCTTTACACATCTCTTTTTGAGCATGTATATTCTGTATTCTTACACTGTAGTTTCCCTTAGAGTATTTTGAGTGTATTCTCCTAGTGCATTAAGCAGCAGTGCATTATGGCTCTACAAATGCTGTTTCAATTTTTTACCAGAGAAAAAGCCAACACAAGAGCAAGCCTCTTCTAAGAACTTAGATCTTTTTAATACATCCACCACTGCTTTGCTACAAGTTGAAGAAGGCAAGGTGAAATAGAAATTCCTTGTATTCAGTGCAAGCAGAATGGTTTGTTATAGTTCTTATAGGTGGAGGAGCTTATAAATTGTGGACCGAACCTGTCTCCCATGCAGGAGAACACTCACCTTTCTAATGTCCCATCTCACTGAGATGAGTGATGCATTTCACAATCATTATGTGTGAACTCCCCTTCTTTATGAATTCCACAAAAGCAAAAGAAGAAATTTGCAACACTATAAAATAATTATTTCCAAGTTCATGCTCAAATAAAGTAGAGAACAGTTCTGGGGCATGATAAAAGCTATTTGGTATTGTATCACTTCCACTTCATGTCAAATCTACAGTCCACCCATATCATAAAAGCTCACACTCAAACATGGAAAGAAAGTAAATTCCACAAGTCTCAAGCCTGTTTGTGTTTAATCTTCTTTTACAGAAACATGTTAAGAATGCAGAAATAATCTCTTACCAAACCAAATAATTTAATTTAAATGCAATGGGCTGGGCTTCTGGAGTTGGATACCTAACAGGTGCATTTTCTTCCAGGAATTCTCTTGCTGTGTACTCTGAACTAGTATTTGCCATAATCAAAATATACCTTGCAGAAGAGGCTTGAAAAAAGCTGATTCTATGTCTGTACATGTTTCTCACAACCCCTTAAAGACCAACCAGTAACTAAGGAAAGAGAATATATCAGAAGGAGAAAGCATTTTGGCTGAAACTTCACCTCTCCCACAAACCAGGCATTCAGATTTCCATGAAAAAGTGATATACATGTACATATGTAGGTTCCCACGTTTTAATGAAAGACATAAAAACTCAAACATCTTTGCAGAGAACAAACAATTGGCAGAGACTCTTATACTCAACACAAAATGAAGTATTAAAGAGGTAACTTGTATAGAAGCAACTTCATTCCACAAATTTCAATTGTTTCTGTAACATTCCCTCTCCACACACCTCACTTCAAAAGAAGTATTTTTAAATTCACTTCTGCCTGAGATTCTTAATTATTTAATGCCTGTGCTAATGGAGAATTTGTCTTATACCTTCCCTTACCAAGAGACCAAATGTCTTCAGGGCAGCGAGTGTTTCACAAAAATCAACTACATAGGGCCTTTCAAGTTTTAAATATAAATGAACAAAAATCAAGGCACCCAATGTAGTTACATATGAGCAAAAAAGAAATATTACTAGGAACAATAAGCCCAAATCACAAAGCAATATTATTAGCAAGTGTGCAACTGGGAATAAGATGAAATCTCATTCTTTTACAGCTTTGGCTTGAACTTTCCAGAAAGAAGCTGTTTAAGCATTTCAGAATTTTTTCCTTCTGGTGGTGAGGGCCATCTGTCATGATCTGAGGAAAACAAAGAAAACAAGATACTTAGTTGACTGAGAGAGTAAGCATTTCACTTCTGTATCTTCCCTCTGCTCAACTTCAGTCACTTGAAGGACATTTTTTTGTAGCACATTTCTTACCAGGTATTTCTAGGAAATGGCTATATAAACGTTGGCCACCATCCACAGCCAGGGTTATCCCCGTTACGTAAGAAGCAGCTGGAGACAGCAGGAAACACACCACAGCTGAGATCTAACAAAAAACACCAAAACAGTTTTGAAGTATCTTAAACTGCTGGGAACTGTTCATGTCAAAGACGCTTGTAAAAACTTGAGATACACAGCAATGTTTTCTAGTCAGTAATAAAAACTGTAAGTTTTAAAGCCATCCCTCCAGCAGCAAACATCAAGTACATAACAGATGAAGACCAGTAAGCTCTCAGAGATCAGCATCAGATGCTGAAAGTCAAAGAAAAATGAATAGTTAAACAATGATGCACATTCTTGGTGGAAGACAGCTACATACTTTGCAGATACAATTTTTTTCATATTAATTATTTCAGTCCTCTCTGCTGGAAGTCAACCTTTTAAGGAACTAGTATTTATTATGAAACATTTCATCTGCAAGAGGCACCAAAGTTAAATTTTCAATGCAGCAGTGGTTACTGGTTAAGTCCCTCACTTGGCACTACTATACACTTCTACAAGCTTTTTTCTCTTTGAATATCCCACCAAAGTGCAAAATTAAGTCTTCTTGTTCTCTGCATAATAAAGTGGCTTCAAAACAGAGACAGAGAAGTAGAAATATCACAAATGTTCTGAAATACATTACCTCCTCAGGAACTGCTGACCTCTTGGCAGGAATCTTTGGTATGCTATTTAACCACATCATTGCACCTTGTTCTCCATAGTTTGCAACAGCAGTTTCTGAAAATACTGTTCCCTATTTAAAAGAACATAATAAAAATTAAGTTCTCCTCTATATGTTTGAACTGTGATCATTGTGAACTTGTGATGTTGTCATTACCAGGATTTTCTGTGGCATTAAACTATCTAAGCAGTGCTTGAATGTAAATTATTTAATGAAGTAGTACAATTTATACAAGAAGATAATTTGGCTAGCCACATCTCTGTTCAAGTGCAATAATTCAGACTATTCCAATTCTCCACTGTCACTTCAACAATTATGAAGTGAAGAACATAAAGAAACTGAAAGACTGTTTTGAAATTACAAGTATTTCATATTAGCTTACAGCAGGAAACTGCAAAGCCAAAAGAACAAGTTCTCAACTATGTCTTGTGATCTGCAAGAACACTAGATGGATTTTATTGTGAAATACAAAAGCAAACAGATTTCAGTCAGATTTCAGTCCTCAAGAGGACCAAGCCAAAGGAGAAGCAATTTTATCTCACTTCTCTGGCTTTTTATCCAAACAGTACAAAATACTCTCAGGTGATCTGAGGAACATAGATGAGGGAAATACAAACAAACAATCCACAAACAATTATAGGATATAGATTTTTAAATCCCTTTAGATCTGAAAGATTTAATCATGACCATCTATGATGGTTAAGTTTAAGGGGACTGTTTGCCATTACTTACAGGAGCAATGCTGTTGATTCTTACTCCACTGTGGGCCCATTCTAAAGCCAAAGACTTGGTCAGGTTATTCACTGCAGCTCTTGCAGCTCCCGTATGCCTATTGAGAGAAGAAAGCAAAAGCAGCATCTCTTCTGTCAGCTAACAGTGCTCACTGCTAATTCTACCACAGCCTCCCTAGGGCAGTCAGAGTAGCTTTCTATGCCTGGACCAACCATCTCTGAGAGAAAGAGAGTTTCTAGTTTGTAAGTTTGACCATAGCTTCACAGTTTAAATAATCTATATTCCCATAATTTCTGGAAATACTTATCTTTTCCCCAAACTGACCTGAAGTCAGCTACATTCTACTGCTGAAGCAGGCTTGTAAAATGAAAACTAACTGGAGGCAAAGTTCAAAATGTGTAACACTATGAAAGGCAGGCTGCACAGGTAGAACAACACTTGAGAGGATGGTGGTTTGAAAAATAGTTCAGATCTTCTGGCAAACATGATTAAAATAAGCCACTATTCAAAAACTACCATAGGTGGATGAAGATAGAGATGGCCATAGGCAGAGTGATCTCATACACCTGGCTGCTAGAGGAAATTATTATGAAATGTTTACAAGCTTGAACAAATACCAAAAAAATTACTGTGCTGATGAATAGGGGACAGTGGGACTCAGAAAAGCGAATGACTTTTAATTCCTTCAACATAGAAAAACAGATGTGGAGGAGACAGATAAAATAGTTTCTCAGACACCAGGAAAGGAATGAGAAAAACGTAAGAAAAACATAGGAAAACCCAACTTGTTAATATGTATAGGCCAGAAATAACCTCCAAGCACACTATGAGGAAACAAACTTGACTAGTTTTATGTTCAAAATTAACACTTATGAGAAACTGTATGAAGTTATTTTTGGCATGAGAAGTGGCTGGACTTGTAAAATCAAGTCTTTTTCAGTAGTACATTTCTAAAGCAAGTATCGATTCAACAAGAATATAATTTGAAAGTAGTTTTGTCCATCCATTTACTTACACCCACACACAGTTATTAGGGAAACTATTTTTCCAGTATTATTCAGCATTACAGTTTTTATCTTCCGATTCATCTCTCAAGTACAGCTTCAGCCTATTTGCCATGACAGTTCAACCAGACTTTAGAATAGAGAAACTCAAATAACTGAAGCTTCAGCACCACCCTGTGGATCTCTAAATTTATTTTGTAATGCAAAGAACAAGCTGTAGAAAATATTCTGCTGTTCCTTAACAACTTTGAATGTTGAAATCTTTCAACACTGAACAAAGAACAGTAATGTAACATTTGCTCAAATTGTATTTCTTCAACAGAAGTTCAGTTTCAAAGTTTTAAAAAAAGTCGTTACAAGGAAGAAATTAAGACTTTTCCAATTAAACTAAAAATGCAGCATTTTGATAAGTTCAAAATTTTCTTTGAAAAGAAAAAATAATTTTCTGAGAATTTGCTTTCACTAAGTTAGATCTATTTTGGTGGAAAAGTTTCAAATCAGAAGACTACTACTCACCTCCATTTCAAGGATAAAGAAATTTGTATAAATATGGTATATGTATGGAGAGGATGCTGCATATTCACACAGACAGCTGTGACTATTTGTGTCAGTATAACACAAGTGTGTTACCAGGTTTGTACCAAGCAGCCTCCCCCCAGGCAAAAAAGGAGCAGAGAAGTAGAACCAATTCTCATCATCAGGGACCTTCCCCAAGAAAGCTTCTACATAGTCAGAGTAAAAGGGAAAAGGCAGGCACTTTGTGATCCAAAGGACAAAGCCAAAATCTGGTAACATGCTAGAAATGTTCCTCCTACTCCTCTCCCATAACTCATTACACCATCAAGTACTGCAAACTGAGTAGATTAAACAAAACAACAGGTGCCAGGTTCCAAATTTCTCCAGAAATTTGGAGAGAAGAAGCAAAGTTTACATTTCAGTGCCACTAATCCCACTAGCATACCATTTCCAATGAAAGCTTTCCTGGCAAGTCCTGCTTCATAGTCTCTCACAAACAAGTTGACAGAGACATTTACTCCTGCAGTTTCTACTGAATTAATAAGAGATCCTCACAAATGCAGCCAACTGATACTCTTGCTCTCCTCTGACCTAGCTGCTGTATTTCTATACTCTGCTTCTGCCCAGTGCACACCTTTCTGATATGAAGTATTTAGGAGCAATTAATACTTCTAAGGGAAAAGTATAGGAAAATGTAAAAATAAAATAAAATATATATTACGACATTCCAGGAAACCCATTTCTCACAGTAGCAGTAATGTTGACAATGACTCCTCCATGTTTCTGCATCCAGGCATTGTACACTGTATAAATGAGCAAGATAATCTATAAATGTCAGAAGAAATCCCAAATTAACTTGCCAAGTGGAAAACAAACTTGGAGTCCTAACTGCAACTAGACTACACATTTCCTATGCCACCCTAGATAAACAATCTGCTTTTTGTACCAGTCTCACTACTGGATTGATGAAGTAACAGGTGTGGTCTAGGTAAGGTTCAAAGTTTGTCAGGAAGCCTTTTGGTGGAAATCAAGATTTCCAGCTTCCACATAAAGTACTTTCATTTCCATATTCCTAATGCTATCTCAGAATCATGTATTATACTTCAATTTACCTTTAACTTTATATCCCTGATGAGAGAGAAGTCTTTTCCTCTGTTACACACAGTAAATACAGGCCAGAGAACTGGTTTGCCTGTAGTCCTTTAAGTGAGTATCCAAGACAACAGGATAGGCCAAACCTGGCCTTACTCAGGAGATTATACTTGTCTGAATGTACATTTGTATATATGAACAAAAGTAATGTACAGTTTAATGTAAAGCTTTGGATGAGATTAATAAAAACAAATATCCACTGTCAGATAAGTGTACGAAAAAAGAAGGTAGGGAAACCTTACACTGCTTGTCTTCTGGTATTGCTGTAAAAACCAAAAAAACAAACAACAAAAAAGCTTAATATTCAGTCCTTACCTGCTTTGCAGCAGTAGAAGGTCCCTGACAGATTCGTGTCTATTACAGCATTCCAGCCTTTTGCACTGATGGCTTCAGAAAGACTTGGGAATTGGCCCCCTCCATTATTCACCAGGAAGTCAATCTTCCCATGCAGACTCAGTGTAGATTTCACTAAAGCTTCTACCTGAAACAATATTTGTGTGGTATACTGATTAAGCTATATACACCATTTTAATTTTCATACAGTATTCTCTCTCTCAATTCATTTTCACATAAGAGGAGGTACCTGCCTCAGAGAGGCTGGAAAATTGGTATGACAGGTTTAGTCAGCTGAGAATAAGAACTCTATAGCAACTGCTTAGTAGTTTAACTTTTACCTCAGATACAGGGGAAATGGGACAACCTGACTATTTCCTGCTTACATTACCTATCAGAACTAGATACCATGCATCAGTTACTCCTACTCAACATATGTAAAAATTAATCTACCACCTGTGGTCAAAGAAAACACAAACTAGGAAAACCCTGAAAAATAAACAACAGGAGAGATAGATGCTGCTGTTGAAACAGATTTGACTGGGGAAGGATATCAATCAGATTTCCTCTCTACTGAATTAGCAGTAGTAGAAAACATCAGAAGTAAACCAACAAGCAATGCATGGTCTGTATCTCATCAAGAGTGTAACTCAGTCACATGAACAGCAGCCTTACAGCTTTTGCTTCCAACAGTTCAGATTGGTTTAATGGGATGGCACAGATCCTGTAAGGATGCATCTCTCTGAAGAAAAAAATCTAAACACATAGTGACTGAAGATGCCTAATTGAAAAATCAATCCCTACTGAGGAAAAAAATGCCTTAAGAAAATAATTTTGATACCTAAATCACCATTTTGAGTTCTGAATGGCATCTTATTCCTCACATCGGTCACTGCAGTTTGTGGGATCTGAAAAAAAAATCCACTAAAATACCAAAATATCTGTGACAGCAGTCCCAAACCCATGACTTGTGAGACTTACTTTGCCACAAAGACTTCCAGGTTGCTCACAACCAGAGAAAAGTAGTTGATATCTTGCTAAGCAGCAAATGTTATGCTTTGCTCAGGAATATTAAACTCTTCTCCCTGACAACCTGAGAATCTTCCTTTAAATACTGTTCTCCATAAGTTACTGTAGTATGGGCTCATTTATGGAAGAGGAATGGTTTCACTACAAGGAATGTTTGAAGAGACTAAGGCTATTCAGGCTAGGGGAAAAAAGAAGAGAGAGAGAGAAAATGCTAGGAATCTTAAAAAAAAAAAAAAAGACACTGAGAAGAGGCTTTTAATTCTTTATGAGAAGAGCAAGGAGATTTTCAATAGTTGGACAAAACCTGTTATGACTTATCAATTCAAAACGGTGCATATGTTGTATCTTCAGGAACTCTGTTCCTACATTTTGCACCATATTCTCAGGGCAATAAAAAAAACAAAACCAAACAACAAGAAATGCCTATCAGTTCTGCTTTCCAAAAGCCAGCAAAGGCTGGCAGGCCCTCCAGTGACAGCTCAGATTGTTCAAACTGTAGCCATCTTCACAATGTCTTCTATGTTGCTGAGACAGCATCATTGCAAGTTTTTCTCCCAGTTACAGTAAACAAGGTGACAGCAGCCACCACCACACTGAGAAAGAGGGTCTGGTAGAACATACTCAAATCACAGTGAGAATTAAAGATTTATTTCTAATCCAAAACATTAAAAATCCACATGGAAAGAACGTCATAAGAGAAGCTACTAAAGCCTCTCTCTGGAAGCAAAGCAAAACTCTGTAATGTAGACCTAACAGTTTTAGACATTCTTCTGAAGAAAACCAAAACAAAAACAAAACCAAAGAGAACAAAATCAGGCACTTCAGGATATAGCCTGAAGACTGCAGCTCTTCAGTAAGAATCTTTTTTTGCATGACTATAACTGCAGAGTACTATGCAGTAGCACACTTCCACAGATAACTGATATAAAAAGGACAAATGTCCACAGGTCACTTTGAACATGAGTAAAACTCAACAGGAAAACCATACACCACTGAGTGTTAAGAGATTGTTATTGCCATGTTATTTTAAAGTAAAACAACAGGAATCTCTTATCCACAGCTCTCCACCAAGCCAGGGTCTTCCACTACAGCCTTCACGCAGACTGGAGTTAAGTATTTATAAACCGAGACTGTGCTAAGCTACAAAATTTATTAGAAAAGAAAAGCTACTAATGAACTCAGACACAAAGTAAGTGCTAAATGGTACTGTACTGAGTCAGTCACAAGAAATCTTGTCTTCCAGATGTCCAAGTGATAGGTGTTACCCTCAGGGTCTAATCCAGCAGCTCTTGTTGAAGTTCAAGTATGGAAAGGGGACAGGTGCACAGAATGCTGAATTACTGATCTCAAGAAGTGTAGCTGCCTATTAGAAGTATGAAGTTTTATCTTCCACATACTCAGATATGTCTTGTACTGATCTAGATGCCAGTTAAAGAAATGTTTGTACAGAGAATATAGCATGACTTCAACAGAGTAAAAAGTTCCTTATCTCTTTCTTTACCCCATCAATAGATTTGGTGTAGCTCAACATTAAAGACAGACAAAGACATGCTTCCTCTTCCTGGTACCTACAAAGATAATCAGAAAGCTCACTTCATAACAGAAAAAGTATAGGTTCTCTCTCCTCCATTCTGGCCACCATTACATTGAGGCACTGGAATTAATTAATTAGATCCTGGGATTTTTGAAAAAGAGCTTGTTTTGAAGAGACACACACACACACAGGGGTCTGGCCTGAATCTCAGCAAGACCAAACTGACCTGCTCTTGTTAAATTCAACATGTTATGTGGGCAGTGTTAGAAAATATCTAAATAATTAAAAACACTTCAGCTTCATAATCACTAAGAAATATTGATCTCTACATATGCTCCAGACCACAGGATAAAGGAAAGGTGCACAATCACAGCTTCAGGATGAAGACTCAACGTAGAAATCTCAAGTGCTCTTATTGGTATTCCATCACCCTCTACTCTTCAAACTTTAAAGCAAAAGACATTTTTAATCTATTATAAAACACTCAGTGGAAAACTAGCCAAAAGTTGCAGCAGTAAACTCGTGACAGAAATAAGCCTGACAGGATATGCATTGGTTGAAAATCCTCCATCAAGCAAGATCATCTCTTGCACATTAAACAAAAAGTAAGCTTTGCTAGAAAGCAAGTGGGCCTCTGAGAGTGAAGATTAAGAGACTTAAAAATGTGAATTCATTAAGCTATTCCCATGATATCTGCCATCAAGCTTCTGCAGCAATTAATTGACTGCACCTTTTTTGACTGTTCCTAGGCCAGAAGGAGCTGTAACAGACATATTGCACTATATGATGAGGTATGTCTTCTAATGCTTGAATTTCACAGGTCCAAAATAGGGCACAAGAGGAGTGAACTGTCATCTTCAAAGCCCATTAGTTACTTTCAGGCTTGCAATAGAAGGCAAAAAAACCCCAACACCATCCAATTTTGAAAGCACATTCATTTAAGTTGCTCTATCCAGTTTGTATGATTTAAAAATTAAAACCAGGACGGAATTCATAAGGGCCTTCAGAGAAATGGAGAACAACTGATGGAGATGGAGGGATGAAAAAAAGGTAGGCTACAGTAAGAACAGATGGCTGGTTCCTCCAGGTAATCAGTGGCTTCCTTTAAAAAAAGATTTCTCTAAGAAAGGTTTCACTGAGATATCAAAGAGAAGGATATACTAAATGAATTATAAGGCTCTTCAGGAAGCTTCCTGGGCTTCTCAACTGGGATGGATCAGTTCTGGCATCTCAGGAGGCCTGAACTACTGAATCTTTACCTTTGTTAAAACACTTACAAGATCTTTCTCCTTCACACATTCTTGGGTACCTGGTATAGAAGCTGAGAAAGAGGATGTAATGACTCGCACAGAATACTTGTGCAAGCTGTTGTCTCTACCCAACAGTGCTTGCATGAGTTTCTGAGGTAAATACTGTTCACAGGTACTATGCTGAAACCAGACAACAAATTGTAAAGCTATTAATGAGTGGCACAGAGAGACAATACAGTTGTACAAGTCTTACTTCTTTCACAAGGAAAGCCTTAAGTTTAAATGCCTACTCACCCCATCTTTTACTGTAAACAGGAAGCTACTCCTGTATCTTTGAAAATCATGAAGTGAGTTATATTGCTGTTGCCTCTACTCAAGATTTACCCCAAGGCTAGAAAAATGCTTCACTACATCTTTTACTGATCTCTGTTCCTAAGACTACAAGTCCCAGGCACTAAATTCTGGGTTAAGAATGGAATGGGCTTTGAAAGTGGATATGCTAAAGGTACTTTTCCTCTAGTCTCTGCAAGATAATCAAATGCAAATTAGGAAACAGTACTTACCAAATATAATAAATAAGCAATAGTGAGCAATGGCTTGTGGAAAATTTGTCACATTCCTCAGTTCTGTTTAAGTTACCAATTGTTGAACTGTAAATTTCTCTAGCTTCAACTTACAAACACTAAACACCCAAATGTAAGGAAGTAATATCCTCACTACAAACTAAAAAGCTGAACATATGATCCACATACTGCTGGTCCAAAAGTAATTTTAGAAATAAAGTAACAAGTTAAGAGGATTTAGCGATCTTAAAGAATCTCAGCAGTAAAAGCTAATGGAAAAGGGTAAAAACAGAAAAATAAAAGCTAAAACACAAAAATCATAGCTTATCTCTAACCATCAAAAGTATCTGCTCTTTAACAGGCACACTTAATTTCTTACATAAACATGCAACAGAAATTGCATTGCTTACCCAAAAGTTCCACAAAAGGCTTAGGAAATTTTCATAGGGATTTTTCTCTAAATAGGACTTGAATGAAAGAAGTAAGTGTAGCTGAAGAACTGAAGTGAGTCAAACTATATGACTGATGACTGAGCCAATGACTGAAAAACTCAAAACAGAATTTTAATCTACCTTATTCCTATGAATCCTCAATAGATATAGAGATGAGATGAAATGAAAACAATTCATAAGAACTTCCACTGGAAGAAGACACCTGATAGAGGCTTCTCCAATATTGTATGAAAAATTCTAATAAAGTTCTGGTGTGTCTGCAAATGAGTACATCTTAAAGCTAAACTGGA
Source organism: Florisuga fusca (assembly GCA_038090715.1). NCBI lineage: Eukaryota > Metazoa > Chordata > Aves > Apodiformes > Trochilidae > Florisuga > Florisuga fusca. Next base: position 14,711,378 of record JAAWXA010000020.1, read on the forward strand.
AACAAGACAGTTCTCTGAAGAAACTGCAGGGTAATAGCAAAAACAGAAGTGTCTCAAATCATCAGCACACATAGTGAGGCAAACCTTTCTTGGGGTGCGGCGCTCCAAAATCAATGAGGTGTTCTCACCAAGCTGCACAGTCAGTGCTCCGACTTTTCTGCCTTCAGGCTTGGCTAGCCTCCTTCAGTGCTTCTGCTCCAGACACAGCTAACCTCCTCCTCCTCCTCTGGCTGCTCGAGAATGAGCCCCATATGTGTTGGGAAGCTCACCTTTTATTGGTCCCCAGTCCTGCTCATGTGCAGCTGAGGCAAACCCTAACTGGGTGGAGGCAGGGGCTTAACATAGGTGGGTTTAACACAAGCTCACACCTTGTAATTAGCACCTGAGTGCCTCACACACGGGGTTGTGGACGCATGGTCAGGCCATTCCTCTACACATTCTGCTACAAGCATGGCTCCTTGTAACACAGAATAATGCCTCAACACTTTACACAGAACTGTAAAAATGTCTTTAAAAGAACTTCCAAAAAAGTTTCCAAAGCCTAGGGGTTTTTTTGCCAAATAAGTATTTAGCCACACTTAATAAACAGGAAACAAAGAAGGAATGGTAATCTGTTCAGTGGAGGTGGCCTCATTTCACCATCTAAGCCCTCTGCCACTTCACAGAACACTGCATTTCCTACTAAATAATTTTTAAACTGATGCAGAAATAAGACTGATCTGCAGAGGTTTCCAAGCTTGCCAGAGCACCTTCTGAAAGAACAGTCATGTGAAAGAAGGCTTAAGAATCTTCTCTTTACCTCTTTTCTTCCCTGTAGCTCTAATCATGTAAGTTGCCCTCTGACATCTGTCATAACCTATTATACCACACTGCTGACGCAACAAAATACAAATCTACAATTCACTGGTAGGTGAAGTGACATGCTGCACAGCCCCAGGGTTCATCTCCTTCAGGAGAGAAAGTAGCACTATAAATATTTTATGGCACAAGCCGTTCCACGGGGGAAAATGTTACTTTTTATTTCCCCTATGGTTGTATATTAGGATATTTCCATACTCTAGATAGCTACTGAAGGTTATTAATAAAGTTATGCTAGAATTCAACAGAGACTTAGAAAGGTTAGGAATAAGGTAGCAACAGTCGTTGCTAAAATATTTTCTAGCTGTGTTCAGCAAGCTTAAAGTCCAACTCGATGCTGGATTTTTAAATGTTCATTTACATAAATTAAATCGGGACGTGAATGCAGACTTCTAAAAAACCTGGATTAAATACTTTTTCTCTTGATCTTCCATTTTAGTAATATGAAGAAAAAGGAAAAAAACTCAACTGGAATAATAAGAATTCATGATGAAGCACATCTCAAGTGGTAAACAAAAATTTGAAACATGGCTAAAAATAATAGAATCTGTGCAGTTTTATTTGCTTTCATACAAGAAAATCTGACAATGCAGGGCACTTGTGGCAAGTCACAAACATTGAGATCCATGCTATGACTTCGTGTTTGAAGGAAATATTCTAAAGTCTCCACCCTCATAACCTAACACCCCCTCACTGCTGACACACGTGTGACACAGAACCTTGCTAACTGGGCCCTGGATCTGTTGTAGAATATGCCAGTTCCAAGGCCTGCCTCCCCCAGAAATATGTCAAATACATATCCATGGTCAGAGAAATATTTGCAATTACAAATGCCTTCTTGCTTACATGGCCAAACTGTCTTCTCTTGGAAAGCACATCTTTAGCTAGATCAATTTGACAGTGCTTTACTGCACCTGTCCCTTCATCTAAGACTTTTGAGAGGGGCAGAGAAGACCTTTGGAGATCTGAGACTTTATATACACAATATGATTTTGACATGTTACTCCCCAGAACAAGATCACTGCTGGTTACCTCATCTTCTTTGCGGATATTACATTGTATGGGAGTCACTTTGGCAGGACTCATGGAAGAAAATGTATTGTTCAGTTCTTCTGCTGCAGCCTTTAATCGGTCAAATTTACGAGAAGCAATAACAACACTGCAACCTGTAGAGACAAAATGTGACATCCTTCAGCTAACACAGTTAAAATCAGGGTTATCATAGTTTTTCAATGTCATTATGGAGCCATCCTGTAGGATCCCAATTTACTAGTCGCTGCCTCGAAGATACAATGTTGAAGTTCCTTCTGGAGAGAGAGAGGGATGATTGATGCCAGGTGCTTCTTAGCAACACCATGCCACTGTGCCAGGAAAACAGCAATCAAAAAATTGTCCACAAGGTTCCTGCAGAAGGGCAGACAGCCTGTGAGTTGTGGAGTCAGCAAAGTAGCTTTCGGGCATCGCTTTTGCTGCCTCTGCGCACAGCTGCTTCATTCATCAACTATGTGACTTAAAGATATTTCAGCAGGTCCTGATTACAAAAAAATGCTTGCTCCTAAAACCACAAAAATAATCTCACTGTGTGCCTGACTGTAATTTTGACTACTGCTGAGTGAATGTAATGCTCTGCTTTTTAACCCTGCAGAATCTGAAGGAAAGGATGACAGCCTCACAAGATTCATTCCTACCTGCAGACAGAAAGAATAGAGGCTTCCTCATGGCACTGGCACTTGCTGTAGAATCCTAGCTCAGAAAAGGGAGCTCAAGCCTTCTGCATTTTTCAGTGTTTGGAGGCAGAAGGGCCTAATTCTACACAGAAAAACAATGCAGGTGGCAAATCCATGGCAAGCTCCCAGTACAACCAGTTTAATTTCTAGTGTTGCACCAAAGGATTTTTCCCCTCTCCCTTTCTCTTCTCCTTTCCCTTTCCCTTTCCCTCTCCCTTTCCCTTTCCCGTTCCCTCCCCTTCCCTTTCCCTTTTCTTCCCTTCCCTTTCCCTTTTCTTCCCTTCCCTTTCCCTTTCCTTTCCCTTCCTTCCTTCCTTCTCCCTCACACACACTTCTGTTACTTGTACTTTACTTGAAAAAAGTAATAAAGATCAAATTGAGTACAATTTTAAGGTAACTGGGTAACATCAACAACCAACAGTTTGAGGAGTCTTAAAAACGACCTCTTTAAGGCAACATGTAAGGACACCTTAAGAATGCCTGGTTCCCAGTCATACAAAGGTAGCAGAACAAGCCCTTGTTTCAGCTCTGTGGAAAGCTGGGACAAGAAAGGCCAGGAGAGGAAGGGATTTCTCACAGCACCATCTTGACAAAGAGAGCTCTTGACCATGCAGTGAAATTACATGGCTCACATTTCAACACTGTGAACTACTGGGAGTGTGGAACTGTGAAGCACAGAGCTAGTCCTGGTATCTTGAAGAATCCAATAATAATAATAAACATTACGCAAAAAGCAGCCTGATGATGATGATCCCCAGCATCTTATGTTGAAACCTGCAGTAAAGGTATTGCAAGGTGAATGACTCAGAAGATTTCCTTTCACTACAGATTTTACCAGTTCTCTGTAATGGGCACAGAAAAAAAGCCCTCAAAGCACACGGTGAGTGTGTACTTTGCTTTCAGGACATTTCTGTCACAAACACTGAGCAAGAAGCATCATTTCTCTAAGCTTACTGTGCATACAACAGTTGAAAACCACGCAGTTCTGTAAACCAGCTAAATCCTCTGGTTAAGTGAGACAAAAACCCACTTGAGGGGCAGCATGAGAGAAGGAGTCATATAAATATAAATATTAACATAAGCTCATTTTGACCACGGAATTTAAAACGGTACAACTTTTCAGCGCCAGGGGGTCCAATGGCACCGCCCGGCATCACTCCCCCCCGGTTCTCCCCGCTGCCCACTGANCAGAAATATGTCAAATACATATCCATGGTCAGAGAAATATTTGCAATTACAAATGCCTTCTTGCTTACATGGCCAAACTGTCTTCTCTTGGAAAGCACATCTTTAGCTAGATCAATTTGACAGTGCTTTACTGCACCTGTCCCTTCATCTAAGACTTTTGAGAGGGGCAGAGAAGACCTTTGGAGATCTGAGACTTTATATACACAATATGATTTTGACATGTTACTCCCCAGAACAAGATCACTGCTGGTTACCTCATCTTCTTTGCGGATATTACATTGTATGGGAGTCACTTTGGCAGGACTCATGGAAGAAAATGTATTGTTCAGTTCTTCTGCTGCAGCCTTTAATCGGTCAAATTTACGAGAAGCAATAACAACACTGCAACCTGTAGAGACAAAATGTGACATCCTTCAGCTAACACAGTTAAAATCAGGGTTATCAGAGTTTTTCAATGTCATTATGGAGCCATCCTGTAGGATCCCAATTTACTAGTCGCTGCCTCGAAGATACAATGTTGAAGTTCCTTCTGGAGAGAGAGAGGGATGATTGATGCCAGGTGCTTCTTAGCAACACCATGCCACTGTGCCAGGAAAACAGCAATCAAAAAATTGTCCACAAGGTTCCTGCAGAAGGGAAGATAGCCTGTGAGTTGTGGAGTCAGCAAAGTAGCTTTCGGGCATCGCTTTTGCTGCCTCTGCGCACAGCTGCTTCATTTATCAACTATGTGATAAAGGCAACATGTAAGGACAACATCTTTAAGGCAACATGTAAGGACACCTTAAGAATGCCTGGTTCCCAGTCATACAAAGGTAGCAGAACAAGCCCTTGTTTCAGCTCTGTGGAAAGCTGGGACAAGAAAGGCCAGGAGAGGAAGGTCACAGCACCATCTTGACAAAGAGAGCTCTTGACCATGCAGTGAAATTACATGGCTCACATTTCAACACTGTGAACTACTGGGAGTGTGGAACTGTGAAGCACAGAGCTAGTCCTGGTATCTTGAAGAATCCAATAATAATAATAAACATTACGCAAAAAGCAGCCTGATGATGATGATCCCCAGCATCTTATGTTGAAACCTGCAGTAAAGGTATTGCAAGGTGAATGACTCAGAAGATTTCCTTTCACTACAGATTTTACCAGTTCTCTGTAATGGGCACAGAAAAAAAGCCCTCAAAGCACACGGTGAGTGTGTACTTTGCTTTCAGGACATTTCTGTCACAAACACTGAGCAAGAAGCATCATTTCTCTAAGCTTACTGTGCATACAACAGTTGAAAACCACGCAGTTCTGTAAACCAGCTAAATCCTCTGGTTAAGTGAGACAAAAACCCACTTGAGGGGCAGCATGAGAGAAGGAGTCATATAAATATAAATATTAATATAAGCTCATTTTGACCACGGAATTTAAAACGGTACATCTTTTCAGCGCCAGGGGATCCAATGGCACCGCCCGGCATTACTCCCCCCCGGTTCTCCCCGCTGCCCACTGACCGCTGCCACACCCCCTGTCAGCACTGACCTGTCCCCCGCTGTCACACCCATGTCCCACTCACAAACTCACAGACCCACTCCCCGAACGCAGCCGCCCCCAAACGCACCACAACACCCGAACACTTCCCGACCCGTCCCCTGCAACACCAGCCCCCGCCTTCACCTCAAGCCCTGGACCTGTCCCCCCGGCAAGCCCCCCTCTACCCCGTTGCCTTACCGGGGCTCCCTGCGGAGCTTCCCTCACCCACCCCACACCCCCCAGCCGGGCTCTCCAGGAGCGGTCCCAAATCCCTGTCTGCAATCCCAAAGGTCAGCTCCGCCGGGNGGTGCCGGTGGTGCCGGTGCTGGTTGCGGTGCCGGGTGTGCCCGGGATTCCGGCGGACCGGGTCGCTCCCGCATCCTGAGGGACGGTACAAGGCGGCCCTGGAGCCGGCGGGCGGCAGGTAAGAGGAGCGGTTATCCACGGGTCAGTACCGCCCGGATCTGTCCCCGCGGTGGCTTCAGCGCCTGGGTGGGATCGGTTCCTCAGGTACCGTCCTAGTGCCTCGGGGTCGCCTCTGCGTCCTGGAGCCTTGCAGCAAACCCACCTACACCCACCCATGGTCTCATCTGCTTGAAAGGGAGGGGTGTTGGTGTTTCCTGTACCCTTTGGGTCACCTTCCGCAGCGCCGCGGGAAGGCACCCGCGGGAGCCCCGCGCAGTGCCCCGGTCTGAAGGTGTCAGGAATAGCAGGGAAGGATGCTGGCGTTCTCCTGCCAGGCACCTGCGGGAGGAGAATCTTCTCTTCAGACGTGGACTTTTGTCGGGAAGAGGCTGCGGAGGCTGAGGTGGTACCATTTACCGTGTCCCTGACATAGCCATTTTGTGCCTAAATATCTTTACAGTCTTCTTTGTTCGGTTGGTTTTGGTTGTTTTATGGGTTTTGTTGTTATTTTGTTTTGTTTTGTTTTGTTTTCTCACTGAAAATCCCTCTCAATAAGCTCTGTATTAATTATTCACTTGGCACAGAGAACAGCCTATCCCATGGTGAAGTGACAGAGCATCTTTATCCATTGCAGGTGATTTTAACCAGTGCTGATGTGCTCAGAACCTGTGTATGTGTGCATGTTCAGATATCTTCCCAGGCATCTTCCCTGTCTTTTTCAATAGAAGAGATGCTGAAAGTATATTTCAGTTTTGTCCTGGTATTTTTGCCTTAGGGGAGATGGCTAATGAGAGGGAGGAGTGATTAAAAAAAAAAAAAGACATAAATAAAATGAGACAATCATTGAGTCTGTTTTGGTTTTCTCATTTGTTACATGGATTTATCTACTTTTCTCAAAACATGTTCTGAATTTTAATACTTTAAATGAGAGACAATTGTAATATAACATCTTTATCCTTAAGTTCAGTGTGTTTAAAAGGAAGCTCTATACCCTCCTTGCAAGTGTAGGGAAGGGGAATCATGGAGAAGTTAATGGTGTGCCCAGAGTCACTCAGAAAAAGGTGATAAGACAGGAATGGACTTCTGAATGGTGGCTTAGGCCAGTAAGGCAACCATTAGGCAAGGTTGCCTTCTCAGTGGGTTAATCTTTGCTGAATACTTCAGTGTTTTGAAGCACAGTATTGCTTTCAGGAGGGAAAATGTGAAGCACTGTGGATGACACTGCAATAATTTTTTTCTACAATCTGCAGACTCCACAGATCCCTGGCAACTGTCTCTGGCAGGTCATATCAGAGCAATCATTAATTAATCCCAGGGAGAAGCACTCATCTGTGCCACTGAACTAGATCTTCATATTCCAACCTTCCTGCCATCCCAACTGAGCTGCAGGCCACCAAGGAAAATCCAGGGAGCCTCTCTGCTCACATGACTTGCTTGATTTCAGTGTGCTTCCAGGAGGGTACTATGGTTTTTCTTCACTATCAGGATAAATTGCTTTGGATTTTGGATTATTATAGGATTCACGGAAGTTTTAGAAATAAAGGGCAGAAGGCAGGAGTTAAGGTTCTATGAGTGATGGGTGGGAGGAGAAAGGGGAAAGGCATAAAGACTTGGAGAGTAAGGAGGCAAGAAAAGGAGACATCCATTCCTCAGCATTCAATTGAGGGTAGCCCCTTCTGCTACAAAATCTATCCACAAAGAACAGAGCTGAGATAACCAATGCTCATAGATGTTTGCAGCAAGGCAGTGGCTTCTGTTCACTGCTTTGTGGGTTGCCTTTGAACTAAGGGCTCAAAGTGTACCTTTGTGTGAATTGATTTTACTCCAATGTTTGAAATCCAAAATTATTTAAGCTGAAAAGAAGAAAATCTTATTAAGTGAAGTAAATTTTTATCTCCTGTGCCTGCACTTTCTTATTTGCAAAAGAATGTTAATATCTGTTATTGGTAGCATTAAAACATGTTGGTAATCTCTACATGAAGCCATAAGGGTAAATTGAGTAAGAAGACTCTTCTTATGTATTGATGTTGTTCTATAAACTTAATGTTCAGAGTCTTAATTTTTATGTATTATGAAATTAGATTGCTGATATTTTATTTTATTTTTGTCAGTATGTTTCAGCTTGCATTTGGAAGAAAATAAATCTGCATTTAAAGACTAGGAGCCTTAATTTTCATTTTTCAAAGTTAAATACCACCTGAATTTTTCTTTCTTATACATCACTTAAAACGTTATCCATTCAAAAACCAAAATTACACATCTAGGAAAAGAATTCATCGGTAGATTTTTTTCCAGTTGTCAGCTCCTTCAGAGTTGTTGGATTAGCACAATAATTCTTCAACATCTACTTTTTTATTTATAGATTGAAGAGGAAAAATCAGATTTCCTGTTTTTACATCTCCCAGATTGTGTCTTGGCTTTGAATGAATTAGTTCAATTTGTTGAGATGAATAGGAAACTGCATTTTCAGAAAAGGCTACTTTTGTCAAAAGCTGATTTTGTGATTTGCCAGCCTATGCCTCAGCTATTCAGCTGGTGAAATCTGCCAGTCCAGTACACTCCTGTGCTTTAAAAATCCTGGCAGCTCTATCTGCTGTCTTAGTAATTCCTCCTGTCCTGCTGTCCTTCAGAGTATCTCTGTGCTCCAGTAGCTCATAATCCTTGTTGGCAAGGAGGAAGGTCTCAAAGTTGTTAAATACCAACCTGATGTAAGAAGACAGATGGCTCCAAACAGGAGAAACTTCTGTGGGATCCATACTCTGGGAGAGGTATCCCTGGGGCCAGCGGTCTCATAAAGAGGTGAGAACAGAGGAGATTTAACAAAAACCATCTCAGTGCCAGAAATAAAACATGAAGGTCAAAGGTTATTTCTGACAGAGAGTTTCTTCTAGTTGGCCTTCAGAAAAGATCAAGCCTGCTCTCCAGCAGCCAGAACCCCACTTTCATGGATGCTTCACATTCATATCTTACTTCTCCTGAGATACCAAAATGCATGAAATGTAACAGCATTCTCAGCCCCCATACCTATTACAAGAAATGCCTGGATTAAGCCAAAACCAAATAAAAACCAGTGTGAGATTCTGTTTGCTTACCTCTCTGGACATCTCTGTGGGATTACAGAAAAAGCCTCACTGGAAATCTCTTCTGCTTTCACCTCCTGCCTGCACAGTTTCTCCTGTGGCTGTTTTTCCTTTCATCATCTCTCACCAGCAAGTGAGAGCCTTTTTGTTGTGTGGGTTCTGCTTTCCAAGTCAGAATGCCTCCTGCTCAGCACCAACTGACCTGGTCAGGTTTTCTGGTCAATTTCTCTCTGTAGGGAATTCCCCTCTAGAAAGGTCTTTTACTCTCAGGGGACTCTTGGGGGATTTCAGTCTTATTAGATGATGGGCAGGATTTTAAAACTTTTCATCATTATCCGTAGGAATTTCATTCCAGTGATTAAAAAAAAACAGAAGATACCAAAGACAGACACCCCACTCAAAGCGGAGTTCACAGTGATGCGAGATGTAGAATATCAGCATCAGTTTGAAATTGGTATGTAGACATATTTTCTAAATTATCACACACCTTGATAATACCATACTAATGTTACTGAGCTATTCTCTTGTCTGCAGTTGAATGTGCTGCATTTTTAATACTCCAGCATCATGGGATTGTACCTGCACTTCTGTCCAATCAAAAGTCCCCTGTGCCAACTCCTGCTGCTGGAGATACTGTCTAAATATCTTAGATTATATTTAGCCAGATCTCTAGCTATCTAGGACTGTGCTGTCTTGCACTAGCTTCATATCCATCACCGGTACTTCAGACCCACCACTAGTCCTTCATGGCTCTACAGTCTTCAGACAGGGCAACTCATGGTGCTTCTGATTTGCATTTGTGTGTGGATGTACACTGTGCAGAAGGTTTGTTTTCTCTGCATTCAGGAAAGGGAGGTGGGGGGCTCAAAACGCTGTTTCAGGTACTACACGCTTGCTCCGGTGTTACTTTTTTCTAGACATCTTCTTAGGTGCTTAGAGTAAGCTCACCACTGGGCCACTGCTTTGCTGGGTGGAACAGCTCCTTGTGCATCTTCCAATCTCATTTAATACGAAGGCTTCAAAGTGAGGATGGATCAGGTATTATACCAATTTAAAAAGATGCTACACCTGATCCCCTCCTAAGGGTAGTGCTGTGGAAACAGGATGCTGGTCTTGAGCTGATGGAACTCATTTGGTTCAACTGTTTCTGTGGAACCTTGTAATCTTACCAGTCACCTGATGGATGGGGTAGGAATTACAATAGGTACTTGCTGTTTACAGGTGCAGGGTGGCCTGCTTTGACAAACAGGTAAGTGAAGGGGAGAGCAAAGCAACAGAGAGAGCATGTCTTCAGCGTGGAGATTTTTTTCCTACAAGATCTGGGGACATCTGTTAACTTTATTCAGGATTCTTATCGAAACCACCTGGATTACTTTGAAGACTTCAACCTCTATTTTCAAGTCATTCTCCTTTTAAAGCCTTGGTTCTCTTTAAAGGCTATTGTGCATGTGCCATTATTCATTGACATTTTTAGCAAACTATAACAAAGAAACAGATCTCATCCCTGTAGAGGCAATACGAAGCTTTGAATCCTTTGTCTTAATTTCTCTTTCTTCTAAAAGACTGGACAAAGACATGGGGACACAATAGAGAGGCAGTGCTTCAGGCTTTCACTCTAAAAAAAGGTAGAACAGTACACTTGGGGATTTTGAAAAAGTGAGTATGCAAGAAAATCAATAAGGCATTTCATTTAGTATAAAATTTTTGTATGCTGTTTTCCAGCCTCTGTAATACTGATCTACACAGCAGTTATTGTTCTGTGACATTTGGAAAAGTTATGGAACAGAAGAAAATAAAAATAACATTTGTCAAACAGATACTCTGTAAAATGCCCTTGGCTTTAAAAAAAAGAAATCCTTTGAAAACGCCATCCAGAAACAATTTAGTCATACTTTGGAACACCTCTCTTCACCACTTTGTTTTGTTTTGGCTGTATCCATAGAATACTGTCAGCAAGCATGGGGTGTCTCACAGGAGGGAGGCAGGGAGAGCAAGGTGACTGAGGTGCTTGGCATGGTGTGGGCACCAGGAAGCCAACAGGCCAGAGCCTTGTGCCAGTGATGAATTGGAAGGACTGGGCAAACTTGGGTCTGCTGGTGCTTGCCTGCAGAGATTGTTTCTTGTCCACTCTTACCTTCTCTTTTAGCTTCAGCTTTTAGCAAAATCTGCTTCTGAAGGAAAGGCACGGGGTGGGGTGGCTCCATTAGTAAACACCCATGAAGTTTTTAGTGGCATGTTAAATACCAACCCTCTGCCCTGGTGCTCAGTGCCATCTTCTGCTTTCAGCAGTCCAGCTTGAGGTCTGCTCCCACTCAGATGCAAACCCAGAGCCTAGTCATTTTTCTTTTCTCTTTCACCAAGATACGAAAGTGTTTTGAAGTTTGTGGAGTAAGCAAGGAGGGTAAGACTGGTGTGATCTATGAGCTTTGCTGTTTGCTTTCACCTACCTTTTTGGGATGGCACAGTTAGATGATTCTTTGTTCCTCTTGCTATTGTACAGACATGTAATACTCATTTTTCCTAACAAATATTATACAGCAATCAGCAAAATCTGAAGTACATAATATGAACTGAAAATGCAAGAAAACAAATCTTTTCCCTTAAGTCAGCAAGTTTTCTGAGCCCAAATAAAGTTCTTGGCTTTCTTTCAAATCTTCACAGCTGATCATTAGTTTAGTCATACCATAAAAAATGATGTATCCAGATTCTTCACAATTGACATTTGCTATCTGTCTCCAAGGTCGCATTCATTGTGACCTTGCAATGGATCCATGAAGAGATGCCTCTTTTCCCCTTCTGTAGACATTCTTTCCTCTAGGGATAGCTGCATGGTGAACCTGACAAGGGAATACATCTGGCTGAAAATGACATTTTAAGTTTCTTTTAGAATGCAGAAGGGTTATTTTCAGTGAGATAAAAGGCTCTGTCAAGCTCACTGCAAGCTGCACAGACATACTGATAGGGAAGGGCTGTTCTTGCCTCACCTTCTAACATGTCATTCATCACAGACTTGACTATTTGCAGGATTCAAGTAATTGTACTTTAGTTTGAGCTACTTCACCATTAAATTACCACAGATATTGTCCTCTGTTTCAGCAGGGTATAGTGAAGTTGCATATGTGAAAGATCATATGGAGTTATTTAGATATCTAAAACAGATTCAAAGCTGCTGAGGGAGCCCTACCATTTTATCCTCTCCCAGCATAAGGTCTGAATTAAATGGGCTTTCTTACGCAGGCCTTTCCATGTTTTTGTAGGGTCTGGGACTGCGTGTTATGCATTAGACCAGTGCATTTTGTCATAACATGATTGACTGGTGTCAGACAGATCCATTCTGAACAGCTGGATGCATCCGATACCATCTATTTGTCATGTGTAAATCTGCCAGCAGACAACCCCTTTAAAAATACTAGGGATTGGAAATAATCCTTTGGGTAGCATGGATCCTTAGAAACACACACATGCACATGCGCAGAATCAGAGGTGGGGTCGAGTGGAGGAATGGGGATGAGGAATGGGGAGGCTATGAAATAAAGGAGCAGGTAAAGGAAGATCCATGTCTGGTGAGCTCTCTCCAGGTAGGTCTCTGGGGTAAAATCTCCCTTTCTCTATCCCCCATCCTGGGTAACTCACATTACCTTTAAAGCACAGGCTGTTTTTTGTTTCTGCAGATAACCCCAGCATGATGTGAGTGAAGATACTGTACAGATCTTCTTGTGTATTGTACATTTTATGTGACTATAAAAATAAAAATTGATGTTCCTCACTTTTTGCCATCTATATTTTTTTTTCTCATTTCTGTTCTGAGCAGTCATAAAGAGGTTATTTATGCTGTAGAAGGGATTTAAGACAAAGGATTTTATTTGGTTGTGGAAAGGCTCTTCCTTCCTGCCTGTATTCAAACCAGATAATTTCTCTTCTGTTAATAGCAGCATCAAGGCCTAACGACCAATGGAAATAACTTCCTTTGACCTAAATGGTGCAAGGCCAAGATTTTAGTCTCTTTTTTTGTGTATCAAAGACTAATACTGTCATGGGAATCATAAGCAGCAGTAGCTTTCCTGCATAGTAACAGAAGACTGTGCTTCTAAAAATTCCTCTACAGAGTGTTTTTTCAGAGTCACCTCCTCAGCATTCTCCATCTGTTTTCACATGGAGATTACTAACAAATTGTGTGGCTAATAAACTGTTCCCTGCTATCTCTGAAATTTGACCATTTTTTTTCCTTTCCCCCCATGGACAGTTATTAGATTCCTGTCTGCCCCTGTGTTCACATGTAGGAGACATCACTAATATTAGATGCACAGCAGTTGTCATGCTTCAGCTCCACAGCAAGGCTTTTAAGGTGTGAAGATCTCAGTGTGTGGCTGAAAGAGCTGGTGCTGTGGTCAGCTGCGTAGTGCTGAGGGTTGGCCTTGTTCTTGCAGGATGTAAAGAAAAAGAAGAGAGGAAAAATAAACTTTGTGTACAGTACTGTGATTTCTGCAAGAGCCCATTTTTTTCACTATGGAGAAAATATTCGCAGGAAAAATGGGACTGGGGCATGAACCTGTTTGATTCTCCAGCATCCCTGCAGGATACAGGGTTGATGGTTGTGTTTCTGCTGTGTGCAGAAAGTCTGGACCAGGCGGCAGGGTGTATCCTGTTCCATTGGCAGAAACAGATGAGAAAATAATAAATACATATTACCTATCTACATATCTATGTATCTAATGGGAAAACAGGCTTAAGATCAGAGGTATCTTTGTGATCTTTCAGTCTGACTTCTCCTTATTACGAGGCAGAGGACTTCCCCACATTAACACTTCTGATCAAGTAATAGTAACCAAACTGCTGCCAAGATACCCAGTCCAGATTTGGAAGTCTCCAGTGATGGGACAGCTCTCCACAGCCCTCCATGATGTATACCAAGTGACACCTACCCACTTTGTTAAAACACCTACCTAACGTCTGCTCTATATTTCTATCTTTCAGCTTTTCATCTTATTGCATCTTTCTCTGCTGGAAATGAGGATCTTCTTCACCATGTTTTTGTTTCTGATGTGGGCAGACTGACATCAGACTCTACCTCCTTGTGCCCTAAGCAGAATGATCTGTGCTCCTTTGCTTTCCTATTCCATGGGCTATGACCCAGCCACAACAGTGGCACATTTTAGGGGCTTGTTCCCCGTTGCCTATTTACTCCCGTCAGCTCAGGAGCAAGAGAAGAAGGAACTGAGCTGCCACCCTTCATAACCCAGCTGTTGAGGTGTTTCTAGTCCTGGTGGTAATTCACAGTGGCAGTAGCTGATGTGGTGGGGGTGGAATATTAGACATAGCAAAACAGCTTGGTGATCATAGGTTTCTTCTGGTCAGTAATCAGCATCCTCCCTGTGCAGTGAGCACAAGAGCTGGACAGATTTCCAGAGCCTATCTGTGCTAGACTGAACAGTGACAACACCTTGCTCCTCATTGTATAGTCATGGTTCTTTAGGATTTGTCATCACCAAGAACTGGCATTAGCTTATCATCTGCTGGGAGTTTAACTAAGGTCACAGCTGGATAAGCTTGAAGAAAAAAAAAAAGCCCAGCCACAAAATTTTTGCCTGTATCTTTGTGGTTTTTTTTAAATGTTACTGGCGAGTTGTCCCCTTTTCAAAGAAGTAGGGACTGAAAGTGGAACTAAAGCCAGGAACATCTGGAATCTGATCACAGATCAGCTTTGGTGTATCCAGACTTTTAGTAAATCATTCCAGCAGTGATTATTCGGCTTCTCTGTGACTCCGGGCCTGCTTTCTTTTCACCACCTCTGGGAGGGGACTCTTACCGTTGTTTCAGAGGCTCGCTAGTGATTTTAGGATTTCATAGATACAAACCATGAAGTTTTATTGTTGATGGGCAAAGAAAGTTAGAACCTATTGGAGCTCCTGGATGAATTTACTACAAAGAGCAAGCTTATTCCACAGAATAAATTTAATCCAGTTCCTCACATAGACATGTTTATAGAACACTGAACAAAAGCTTACATGAATTCCAATGGATCTGAAGAGATCTTGGTTTCCTGCCAATGTTAACATACTAAGAACCAGAGCTTGCTATCTTTGAAGTCAGTGGATGGTTCGCTTTGGAGTTAAAAGGAGGAAGAGGAAAGCAAAGCATTAGATTTCACTGTGAAGTTCCTTGCATATCCCATTCTTCCTTTATACTCTGGTGTGTGAAAAACTGCCTGTTTGCATGCTGCTTCCAAACAGACACAAAGGCCATGTTCCTTGGGCAGATGAATACAGCAACTGTATTGAGGAATTGCTTCTCAGTAGCTTGTTTATGTGGGTTTTTTTGAGGGGGTTGAGGTGATGAAAATCTTCTCCCAGACACCCAAAGTCTCTGGGAAAAAGTTCCTTATTTTTTTTTATTTCTCCATTCTCTGATAAGGCTGGACTTTGGGATGGGAGAAGGACGCACCGTGATCTTGAAGAACCCCACACTGATCCACACCTACCTGGTACACCAGGCTAGGGCATCCATCATCACCACCTCTCTTTGTTCTTGCTTCCCTTGTTCTTGTTCCCTCCAGTGAAAGATTTAAACAACTGCTTCTAGGTAGTTCTGAATTTCAACACTTGACACTGTGGTGAGGGGAGAGTATTTGTAGTAAATTCAGTCTTTTATGGAGCTGTTTTCTGATATGTCTGCAAATTTTGGACATAGATTTTTTCATGGCAGGTGTAAACTCAAGTGGCAATCTAAGCAGTCTGTTCCCAGCCAGGCAGCAGAGCAAGCCATGATATTCCCTGCCCAGTGATTTAGAAGCTGTCTGACCTCTGGGGTATGCCTAATCTTGAATTCCATTTTGTGTGTTTTCTGATCACCATGGATGATTTATTTTCTATAATGCAAAACAATAATCTGAATTGTGGAGTTCTTCAAAGCCTCATATACCCATGGGGCCTCAGGCCTAGGTGTTGTGTGTAAGAAGCATAAATAGTTAATCAAACATTCCACAACAAATTTCAAAACAAACCAGCAAAATTTTGTATTTGTGGGAAGACCAGAACCATATTGCCAAATCTAAAAATGCTCAACTTTTTTCTAGCATCTGTTCAAGTGAAATGATTTCCCCAGCATTGTGTGGGCTATAAATTATGGTAACTGTGTTTCTTAGTTTCCTGTTAAAGAGATGACTCAGATACTAGATTAAAGCTTAATTATTCCTCATGCGTTCTTTTAAAGACAAGTGTTCATGTAAATGTTCAACAGAGCTCTACAGATTTGTTAAAAAGTTATTCAGTGTATTCAGATTTATACCTAAACATGAATATTTGGTACAGTTTCTTTCTTAAATGTCTCAGAATTTGAGAACCACTGCATCTTCCTCCATTTATGGAGCAGGATTTGTCTGATTTGAAGCGTTTTTAATTATATGGTTTTTACTTAGGCAGCTTTCCCATAGTTAAAACTGCCACTTGATATTGTTGTTAATTTTGCTTGAATGGGGAGTGAAAAACTGAGCCCTTAAGTTTGCTACAAAGATTTGTGAAGATCTGGGATGTTTTTTCTGCAGAATCAGAAGACTGTGGTTTCCAGTTCCCTCCCCAGTGAAGTCATCTGGACAGCAATTTTGCTCTAAATCCACTATATATTCTATATTTTAAGGTCTGACAGCACTATATAATGCTAAATTGATAAGGTTTAAAATATTATTCATTTTGACATAATTAGTTTACTTTTTAAAATATCCTTGCAATGGTAAATCAGAAGACAGTCAAAATGAGAAAGGCTGGCAGCAATATAGCTGCTGTAATCCAGGACAAGCTGCAGTTCCTGCTGCAGTTGTCTCTAGTCATGGCCAGTCCCTTAAATTAGTCAAGTTCTTTTTAGTCAAGTTCTTCTATGATTTCACTTCTTCATTCTCATGTCTGTCTGTGGCCCAAAAGTATTGTCCTGTGTTTGCTTCCAGCATTGTGGAGGAATGTTGAAGTAACCCAGTGAGCTGTTCTTGTTTAAACTCTTCCTATATATGTTAATACTCTTTCCTTTTCCAGTTGCTTTGGTTTCTTATATTTAAAATCAGAACCTGTGAATCAGGATTAGGTGGTATTACAAAACGTGTGCTTGTAATAAAATTGATGTTCAAGATGGTAATAAGGATCTTCAGATGCCATTTAAACCAGTTGGAAGTAACCCTCTATAGGTGAATTCTGGCACTTTTCTCTGCTTGTTAACCAAATGACACTTTTTCAGCCTTCTTTCTCTTCTTAGGCTGGGAATGGAGTGTGTAGCTCGGATGCCTGCAGTGGGACATTGTACCAAAACAAAGAATCCGTGGGACTGTTGTCTAATCAATGACTTCTAAGTGAAGGAGCTCATAGATTGGAAACAAGTGCTACAAGATGCCAAGTGAAGTACTTGAGAGCAGCAGTGGCATGGAGGAGACCACGCAGAAGGAGAGCAAGTCTGGAAGCCAGAGCCCTCGCCATGGCTCTGTGAGAAGGGCTGTGGCAACCACTGTCACCTTTGATGGGGAAGCCACTATGGACCGGAGGAAAAAGAAGAAGAAGGAGTCTCGTCCTGAGTCAATAATAGTGTATCGGTCAGACAATGAGAATAAGGTGGAAGAAGATCAGGCAGATGAGGAAGGAGCAGAGAGGAGCTCTGAGGAAGGCTCCAAATTCCTGGGTCAGACCATGGCAGATGGTATGTATTCCTGAGAACACGTTTATGTTTCCATAAACATTTTGTGGTGACAGCATCCACTGAGGTCATATGAATGTGAGTGTGGGACCAACCCTCTCCAGTAGTCTGGCAAGCTTGAGTTCATACATGAAAACACTCTGAAATAAAAAGCATTACAGGCTGATTTGGGGTGTCTCCTGCAGTTCTTCACAGAAGCTTGTTGTTCCCACACTCTTGGTTTTAACAGGCAGTTGTTTTAGGCATGTTAATTGAAAGTATGGAAGCAGATGGACTTAGTTGCTCTACCTGTGACTGAGAGCTTTACTTATTATGTAGGATTTTCTGTTGCCTTCTCATATTCTCAGCACAGCTTCCTCTCAAAGAGTGATTATTTGGCATGTGATCATGAGGCATTTTGGAGCCACTTTCACTTCTGATGTTTGTCCTGGAAACCCTTGTAGGGATGGAGTGTGGGAAATAGGTCCTATGGCTAATGCTTTTGTGAGGCTACAGTTCAGGCTGAGAGGTGCTTAAATGTTGATACATGCTCCCGGTCCATCAGCCACACCAGGTTCCTATTTTCATGGCTTATCTGCTGTCTTCCTATTTTTGAGTCACATATTACAACTAAGCCTGCTTATAAGAGCCTCTGAAGACCTCCTTCTAAGCTAGTCAGAATTAAGACCAGGAAGAAGTTATTTTAGGCCCATAGAACAGTTTATGTCCAGTACTAGTACAGGGACCATCCTAAACTAATGTCACTTGGAAACTCTGGCAGTCTGTTTCTGACTTTAACACACAGCTCAACACTTTCCTGTTTGGTGCTTTTGTTGATGCCTTAAAATGCAAATATAATTATACAAAGGTTTGTAAGGATTTTCTAAGCTTTGAAAATTAATTTGCGTTGAGATACAGTGCAAAGGTAAAGTGAAATATTACCTGTTCAGGTATAACTCCGTGTGTAGATCTGCTTATTCTGGAACAAGAGTTTTAGTCATATTTAATATCTAATTCACTACAATTTGTAGTGCTGTTCATGAATAAATCTATGAGGGTATCAGAGATAATAGGCATACCATTTTTTATTCACTTACTCTGTCTCATCTCTTTCTCATATACTCAAGCAGCACTCTCAATTCACGTGTGGTTTCTGTCCCCCAGAATTTCTGTCTTCTCCCTCATTATCTCTTAATTTTCTCCTGTGACAATCTTCTTTATGATGCATTGCTTCTTGCATTCCATCTTTTTTTAAAATTTAACTATAACTTCATATGCACTATGTCTTTGGGGTCTTTGAGGATTTACACAAAGTACTTGGTACAGAAAATAAATCTAATGGAGATGAGTTGATATGTGTTCATAGGTGTCTGGAACATGCCTTTAGACAGCCGGTATGTCACCTTGACTGGAACAATCACCAGGGGAAAGAAGAAGGGTCAGATGGTGGACATCCATGTCACACTAACGGACAAAGAGCTGCAAGAACTGGCTAAATCAAAGGAACCTCCTAAAGAGGACACACCTGAGAAGAAGAAGAATTGTGATGTTGGACTGGACAGAGGACCCCACATTGTCCTCTGGACCATCATCTGCCTTCCCGTCATTTTTGTAGTGTCCTTCGTGGTTTCATTCTACTATGGAACCATTACATGGTACAACATCTTCTTGGTGTACAATGAAGAAAGGACCTTCTGGCACAAAATCACCTTTTGTCCCTTTTTGATCATCTTCTACCCAATTATAATTATGGTTGTGTCTTTTTCCCTAGGCCTGTACTCAGCTGTGGCCCAGGTAGCATGGTCCTTTGGGTACTGGTGGCGTGTTGTCAGGGATATGGAGAAAGGCTTCTGTGGCTGGCTCTGCAGCAAGCTGGGTTTGGAAGATTGCTCTCCATACAGCATTGTTGAGCTGCTAGATTCTGACAATATCTCAGGTAGTCTCTCTGGCAAAAGCTCTGCACAGGGGGTTGAGACTTCAGCCGTCTGAGCCTTTATCCTGGCTGACTATTTTGGTCATATGTGAGTGGCTGTCATCTAGAAAATAACACACTGATTTTTTTTACATACATATATATATAAACACAAACATAATGAATTAAATATTGGGCTGTGAGTGCTCTTTAAATGTCACAGAATGCAAGTGTGCTAACTTCATGTGGGCTGGGTAGAGAGGTGCATAGCACTCCAACGATTTGTCATCTGGTTTAGCTGACTTCTGGAAATGGTGAGAAAATCCAGGTCTGTGGGTGCTTGGGGTGGCAAAGTTATGTGTTAAGAGGTCCACTTATGTATAATCAGACTTTACTTTTAGGGAATGGGACATAACAGTGACACTTAGTGAAAAAAAAAAGTCTATACTTAGGGGATGACCTTCAGGATCTAGGGAGTCATTCAGAGGTGATGGCTACATTGCAAAACGTGATGTTCCTGCAGTTTTCCTAGAAAAGGTCCTTTTCCAGTTCTTCTGATAAGTGTAGCAAGTCTTCCAATCTTTCAGAATGGGGGCGTCCCTGAGCCTGTCTCTGTTAGTGCCACTGCAAACAACATTAGTGCCTCAGCTCTGGAAATCTGCATCCCAGACACACTTTCCAGTTAATTATATGGAAGGGCACTGGACTATATATCCTCCTTGCCTCATGCCTCATTTTCATAATTGGTTTTCTTCCTTTTGGGACATTGCATGTCATCTTAGTGGGCTCCCAGGGCAGGCTGAGGTGGCTACCATAAGATGGAGGAATTTTAATTGTCTATTTTAAAAAAATGGCTAGCAGGAATGTTGTTCTTCCGAATTGAATGTTGGGGTTTTGTCCTAAAGAGGACACAAGAAAAATAAGAGAGGTGTAATGGACTCTGATAGGGAGTGAGTTACATGTCTGAATTATCATGATTAATTTTCTGAGTGCTCTAGTTCACAACTGGTGCTGCTAGGAGGTCTCTCTCAGCCCCAAACTAGAGGAACCCACCATTTGCATGCATGTAGTTAGTTAATTCCTAGCGTGCAGTCAGTCAGGCTGCATAGTCCCTCGCGTCTGTATAGGTGTTTCACTTCCCTGGTCTCCCTGCCAGAGGGGGAACTGCTCTAGTTTTAGGATGGTAAAGAGAAACGTTCAGAAATTGGATTTATCAGGAACTAATGCTTCGTGTTGCATTTCAAAGGTAGGGTCAAGACTACACTGACTGGCTGTCCTGCTTAAGGCATCTGGGATGTATAAGCAAGCCCATCCTATGCTCCAGGCCTGACAGTGAGAAAGTCCCAGATGCATCCGTGTTCCATCCCCTTCTGGGAGGTCCAGCCAAAGCAGCCTCTAAGCACCAGCCTGAGGATTAACAGTGGGAATAGTGTACAAGCCAAATATCAAGAGTAGGTTTGGCCTCAGCCTTAACAGGTACAGCCAGGCTGTATTTGCTGCTTCCTGGTGCACAGCTTTCAGTTTTTACAGGCTCTCTCTTCAAAGGTAATGACCAACTTCCAGCAAAACAAAAAAAAAAAGACAGCAACCTGTGAAGCAATCAAGTGGGATTCAAATTCAATGCGATTCAAAGAGGATGACATATGCCTGGGACCAGTTCAAGTAATGAAATGCCTTCCACAAGGTTGTTTTAATCAGGGAGTTTGATATGCTTCTGGATTAATAGAGAAGCTGAGAATAAGTCATGCCAGTGCTGGCAGTCTGTAGTCACCCCGTGCAGCCACTCTGCTTAATACTCTCCCACATGGAAATCGCAGGGTCCCACATGGCTGGATGGTGGGAAGAAATGATGCTTAACAAGCATTAATGGCAAGGACAGCCTACTGGCAAGCATTCTCACACTTTGCCTTGAGGGATACTGCTGGTGTGAAAGGAGTGGATTGTGTGTCTTGGCCCTTACATACATCAGACAAGTGGGCTTGAGGAAAGCACGGCTGGCAAGTGTGCATTGCTGCAGAAGGAGAAACCCCAATTCAGCTGTCACTGCTCAACAGCAGCTGCTCAAGGCTAGACGAAAGGCTGGGGTCAGTAGCACAAAGAGCCCTCACTTACAGAGGGCTTGAATGATAAATACTGGCTTTTTACAGAATACAGCCATGTGAAATGTCTGCTGAGCTGTAGGATTTGCTTTCAGAATTGCAAACAGCCTGCCAGAGCAGAGACAAACCCAAATCTGTGCCTCTTACTGCTGTGTAAACACAAAGGAGTGTCAGAGAAGTCGTATTACCCTCCTTCTCCCATGGCAGCTATGCTTCTGGTTTTGTAGGCCCCCTTTTGGGGATTAACTGGAACAATCCATCATGTGTTTTCTACTTCTTTACAGTTAACCAAGCTTGCCTCTGCTCCTGCTGAAGTTGGGGTGTTCTGCCACTGATTTTAGTGAGAGCTAGCTTAAGCTTGGGGTTATTTCTGGTGCTATTTGTAAGTTTTATTCAAACTTTTCTCAAAATAACTCTGGATAGCTTTCTCTCTTGCCCGTTATCTCCCAGAGTGGTTTGCCTGCTGCAAAAATATAACCATAATCTCTTGTTGTAGTAGAAAAAAAGCACAATTTTTTGTCATGTTCTACCCTTGCTTTCAGAAACTTACAAGTAATTTCTGCTTATGTGCCACTGTCAAACTGCAGGGAATTCCAGTTACTCTGATTGTCGAGTGTGTTTCTGGCTGCTCAAGTTTGGATGTTTGTTTTTTTTTTTAAAGTAAAGATAATGTGTGTTTGCTGATTGTTATTTTAAATTGCATTCCCTTTCCCCATCCTTGCTGGCCTGGATGGAGAATAAAGATGTATGTGTCTTTAAAAGAGTTTTGCTCTTCTGCCTCTGCTTGACTTTTTGTTAATAACAGTGCTGTGGAATGGACACAATCATTCCGTGCTGGTGATTAATTATTAAAGTCATTTATCTTTGAAGACCCACTTTACACTGTGCCTGAAATGGGTCTCAGTTTTATTATCTCTTGTGCCTGTCCAGAACTGTCGTATCTCTGGACTCTGGGTTCTTTGTTTTTACTTCGTAGACGACAAATGGAAACTTTCTGATCTCATTGGCTATCTGTTTGGCTTTAGCTCCAAGGATCTGTAGGGAAGGACACACTTCCATACCAAAATAGGAAGTACATTTAACTCAACAAATATGGTCTGTGTGTCTGAGACTTGGAGCTGCTATTTATGGCTGTGCTGGGAAGATTTCTTACAACTCCTAAGTACTCCAGACAGGTCTCTGTTATAGTAAGTCAAAGGAGAATCTACCAATACAGTTCTTCGAGGTGTCTAAATATTAAAAGACACACACACCCTCAGTGCTCTCCCACACAGTCTTAGTACAGTCTGCTAGCACAGCACTGCTGCCTCCTGCTAGCACAGGGCAGACACTTACTTGGCATTTTCCTTCTTCTGAGAATGAGATGTATCTTTGGAAAACCGGGATTAAATTCCAAGGTGAGCGCTAGCACAGCTTCAGTGTAACAGCTCTTCAAGTTGAAAAGCCATCTCCAGTTGAGTTCTTCACACTGGCAGTGACACGTCCAACACGGCAGCTGGAAATACCAGGAAGATGCTGTTGGTGTGATGCCTGTTGCAAATGTTGAAAAAGGAACAGGATTATCCTGGTGGATTTCTGTCGGGGACTTCCCACCTTCAGTGAAGAACCTGGTTGTTCACAAGCTGCTTCCTGGTGTGGCATGGTGGGATCGAGGTAGTGGGCCCAGGGAATTAGCTCATTGACATTGGTAGCTCTCCCCTTTGAGGTACAAGGTAATAATTTCTTAAGATAACAGTTAGCCATGGCAGAAGCTCCTATGGAAGACCTTTGAACCAGGCAGAAAAACAGCTGTATGATTGCACCATGTGTTTCACCAGAGGAAGAGAAGGTGCTAATTCTGCCTGCTTATTTACCCATCCCATCCAGTTTCTTTAAGAACTGAAACACTCACACAGTGAACTGTGCTTTTAACCACAATTAGTCTCTTGAATTCATCCTTCTAATCCCCCGGTCCAGTGCTTCGAATCCTAAGGCCAGGGTCTTGCAATTCCTCACTCTGAAACTATTAGCAGGAGCTGCTCCATGGATCCCTTGGATACCCTTTTGAAACTGCAACCATTAGTTATGAAAAGCCACTCCAATGTGTTCTTGCACACTGACCCATACAATTACACTTTAGCATAAAAGAGAGAAAACACCAATACACAGCCACATTCCTGCCCTGTGGAGGATACAATTTTTCTCAAAACTTATGCATACCTTCTCTGTCCCAGGCAGTGAATTATCTGTGGGATCAGTGACCTTCCTGCTTCCTGCCAAAGACTTGTCGATGTGGAGGCAGTTAGATTACTGTGGATTCATTTCTGAATATATTATTCCATCCGAATTTGTTCCCTATGTGGAAATGAGAAGTCACAAATAAAAAGAGAGATTGAAGCAAATTCAGACCTTTTCCAAATACCACTACCCATAAAAGGGGGCTAATCTACTTGAAAACACAACTTGTCAGTTAAGTGGCAAATTAGAAGGGACACACCATGTTTGCTTGTTTTAACTACTAAAGCATGATTTCCAACAGGCAGCCACTTGATGATGATGAAAGAGGGTCTGTTTTTTTCTTTGATAGCAGGGTGAACTGCCATGGGGTTCAAAAAGCCCCCTAAGCATCCTTTCATGTAAATGGGTGACGTGTGGCTGCATTTGAACAGGCAACCCAGGTAAATGAGGCTTGAGGTGCTCTCATGGATCCCCCTCTGGTCACCCAGTTCCTTTAAGTTTCAGTCTCCCTGATTTCTTGTCATTGCATGGTAGCTGAAGTCAGTCAGAATGCATTTAGAGAACACTTGAGTCAGGTCAGCAGTGCATTTGTCCCTGTGTTAAAAAAAATGCCTTTGCTTTGGGTGAACTAAAACACAGAACCTTCCCTCAAAGCCCAGAGCAGCTAAAATCTGTTTTACTTTGCATCCATTGAAATTCAGATCTGCCCTCTAAGATACAAAGTTTCTGCCCAGATGTGATCTCCCTGTCTTAGGGATCCTTTTCCTAACTATTTCTTTAAGTTGGAAATTTAACTTCACAAGATAAAAATGGATAACTAGTGAATGTGATAGTATAATCTGCCTGGCAAATAGGATAAAAAAACGCTTCCCAGGCAGCATGTTCCCTGAGGGCTTGCTTTATTTCAAGTTCCTCCATCAGCAACATCTATTAAGATCTATATATTTCAAAGTGCCTTTTAATATCTTCATATGTATACAAAATTCTTTTTCTCCTACAGGGATAAGGTAAGTGAATCATTTGTACTACAAAATATCAGGCAACTGGCTTAGAGTGATACAGCATAAATGGAGCTTCATTTATTCTAGCTGGTTATCTGAATCAGCTGCAGTTGTGATCCTAATGACCCCAAATATCATAAGTAAACTGAATGGCTTTTATACTGTCAATGCTGGGCATGAATTAAACAGCTCCTGGGTCAGTTAGCCCAAGGAGATCATGCGTGTTATGCACTCTTTATTTCTAAAATACATTATTTGTCCTAAGCTATGTCAGCTTCTAATGTCTTTTGCTATGATGTATTTGAGTGCATTTGTAGTGAGCTGCCCTTATAATTACAGGCAATTACTAGAAATTCCTTATGTAATAATGGAAATTTTCCTTAACATCTCAACCTGTAAAATTTGCATGCAGAATTAAGAAACAGAAGCAATTTTAACCTTCATTAATTTATTCAAACAAGCTTCTCTGTGACTTAAGAAATGAGCAGAAATAATTCCTAGTATCTGCATGTATTAGAAGAAAAAAAAAAGCAAAATACGTACTATAGCATGCAGTATCATCCCAAGGCACATGTAGTGTAATTGCTAAATGACATCTCAGTTCTTACAAATCTGTATTGGTAGAGCTACCTTTAGTGATTCAAAGTAGATAATAGCAACTACTCCACAGTGTGATGACACACTGCTGGAGTGATGAACTCAATATTAGAAACAGACTCTAAGGCAAGAGTTTCCTGTGGTGGTGGTGACTTCAGCAGGATTTTTCTGAAGCTCCAATTCTACCCTGAAATCAACTTGCTTTTGATGGCTAAATTTGCCATTTATTTCAATATAAAGTTACAAAAGTTTGAACATCTGCCTTGTCTAGTACAAAAAAACCCTGCAGAAATCAGCAGCTAACATCTTGATGGGTCTCTTCCCTCCAAGGAATTCCTGCAAAAAATAACTGACAGGAAAAACATGAAATTATTCTTTCCCTGCCTCTACATCTGACACTGTCATGGATCTGCTAGTGCCATGGGTTAGCATCAGTTTATGCAAATAAAAACCAAACTTAATTCCTTCTTTTCTCTCAAATAGCAGCTCCCTTCCTCACACTGCTGCTTTGTTCTCCAAAGCTGTGCAAACTGGGAACTCACAAGAATCAAATGCTTTGAAACACAACTCACAAGAATTAAATGCTTTAAAGCATGAAGTCCCATCTTCCATGTTTGCAATGTGCCATTTTTAAAGTGCATTAAGGCTGATTTTACTCTAAACATCCAAAATTCCAAACTTTCAGTCTGATTTCAGCCTGCTTCCAGATGCAGGCAAAGAAAGAGGAATCTAAAATGGGGTCTGAGGGGGGAGAGAGCCTTGTTTGGCAGCTAAAGACTCTGTGTCCCCTCCCGCAGGCCAGTTGGATGGATCAGGAACAAATCCTTCTGCTATGAGGATTAAATTGGACCATGAGCCAGTGCATGTGCGTGCATGCATGCATACGTGCAAGATGCTGGTGGGGGGAGGATACTAAAGGCTTATCCTTGTGCAACCACAAAGCAAATCCTTCACACAGGGAGTTATCCTGGCCAGCTCGTCCAGAACAATCGCGGGACATGAAAGCGCTTTCCAGAGATGCTGAAATCACAGCTGGATTGTTAATGGCTACAAACAAAGATTTACTGCACAGAGGTGAAACAGGGAGAAAGGCTGGAAAACCAAGAGCACGGTTTTCATTTGCTCTTTCTTTCTAAAATCCATTATTTGCCCTAAGCTGTGTCAGCTTCTCATGTCTTCTCATGATCAAGACGTGGATGAGATTCTGCTTCTGCAATATCCCAATTGCAGCAGCAGCAACCAACACAAATTGGAGCAAAATTTTGCCATGTCCTGCAATGCAGACTGCATTTTCCAACAGTTTCTAATGTGCCATCTCTTTGTTGGCACCTACTTTGTACTTATTACCTCTTCCTGAAATACCAGCTTTAACTTTTTTCAAACACTATTTGCTACTCTTTTGCTTCCTCAAAGTCAGCAAATCTGACATGAACTCTTCGGTTCTCTCCAGGAACCCAGGTGCTCTGGAGTTCAAGTAACACAAACTATTTGATTTTAAAGAAAATCAGCTCCAATGCTGCAAATAGTCCTCTAAAATCTAATAAAGAAATCACCTTTTGCAATGGATTAAACAACTAATCCAGAAAAGTCTGTCAGAGTTATTTAAAAGAGTAGAAATGTGTCGAGTTTTCAGCTACTTAGCAGGGGGAAATATTTCACTTCTTCTCATACCCGGCTGAGTGGGCCCCACATCCCCTGCTTCAGAAACCTTTTAGCTAATCCATGGATTTACAACCCATGAAAACATCATCCTAGGCAGAAGCCCAGCTTCCTAGTTTTTAGATGTAAGAAGAAATTTATAAATATACCTTCCAAAAAAATCCCACAATATAGAAACATTTTTTTAAATTTTGGTTTTTTTAATTGTCTGATTTCTGCAGTTGGGTGGCGGTCTGGGTGGGCGCTGCTGAACCCTGCAGGCTGCGGCGCTTCCCATGTCCCGGGTGACTGGGATCACGGTGCCCTCCAGTGGCGGAACTGGAAAAACGGGGGGAAAAGCCCACTGCGGTATTCTTTGTTCCTGCCTTAGAAATACATCCAAAGAAGTCTACGTAAGGTGAAAGTGCAAGGGCAAATACTAAGATGTTACATCGTGACAATTTTTAATACATTCATATAAAATTAATCCCTTCCTTTCCTGTTCCTTACAGGTATGCAAGCTAAACCAATCTTTGATCACAGGAGTTCAGGCTATTCTTTCTCTGGCCAGGTTTATATAGTTGGGCATTTGAAAGCATTTAATGAGAAGCCATTCCAGCATTTTTTTTTACCCTTATATTTCAAAGTGTGACCAGAACCCATTTACACAGATTCTGCAATCTCTCTTTGATACATCGCCATAACCAAAGTGCTTCACAGAAACACTTTTTTTTTTTTGCAATACCATGTGACATAACTGCAGATAAACTTATACGTGGCAACAAAGGCATAAGGATTAAAAAACCTGCGAATGTCTATGAAGTCCTGGTGCCCTACTGAGATGCTTTGCAGCTGATTTTTTTCAGAACATTTGTGAGGCATTTCCTCTATTGAAAGTGAAGCTCCTTTCATGAGCACCCGTGTGCTCTCAGCACTTTGCAAATCTGACTGTATCTCAAACTGAGGACTAAGAAAATGTGACTCACAGAAGCAGTGCCTACTGGTGAGAGACTTGGGTTCAAATGATTTGTAAATCAGAACATAGGCAACCTGCTGAATAAAACCAGATAATTTAATCCTTAAAGTATCATTCAGTTACCATAGTCATATAGATTTCCTCTTTTCCTCCATGTTTCCCAATTTTTGTAACAAATGAGGCACGAGTTTTATGACACTTTTAATGCACGGCCCTAATTTTATCCCAACATGTATTGAAAGGGATTTTAGCATTGCAGAACATAGCTGCTCCTGTAGTGAAACCTGGATCATATACAGATGGAAAGTACTTGGTTAAGGTTACAAGAAAAACTTAAATATCAGAATTTCCCCACATTTTGGACCTGGACTTTTGCAACCTGAATGTTCTTTACTTCATAATGGAAAAGCACATTCGAGAAAAAAGATGAAATTCCATTGAATAGATTTCTCCTGACAGTAGTGTGGGTTTCAGCTGGGTTGAAACCTTTGTTTTCAAATCAACTGAGCCAGGTGAAATTAATTCAAGATAAATAAAATCTGGCTAAAGCAACCTCAGAAGCATTAATGATTTTCCTGGAAAAGATTACAAATATAACACCTACTTTTAAAAAGGGATGAGGGAGTGCAAAGATGTCAAGGACTATGCTCCCGTTACTATAAACCAGCAGAACAAATACTTAAACTGTTTATAGGTGCTCAGAAACTAATAAGCAAAACAAAAAGCAGAATTTTTTAAAGAATAAATGGTATCAAATCAATTCCTTTTTTTTTTTTTTTTTTTTTTTTTTTGATTTTAATAAGGCTTTGATACTGCTTTAAATAACATACATATAGTAGGATAGGAAGTTGTTGTGTGTTTTGATGTATGATAAAATAATTGCAAAAGCAGCTAAATTGTTACAGAGAGCTGTGTCTAGTAGTTACATCCAGGAGCGGCCATCTTAGGTTGAGCACTGTTCTTGCATGATTTGGCTGAAGACAAAATCACAGAATCACAGAATCATCCAGGTTGGAAAGGATCATCTGAGATCATCAAGTCCAACCCTTGATCCACTACCCCTGTGATTACTAGACCATGGCACTGAGTACCACATCAGTCTCTTCTTAAAAGCCTCCAGGGACAGAGAATCCACAACCTCCCTGGGCAGCCCATTCCAATGCCTGATCACCCTCTCTGTAAAGAATTTCTTCCTAATATCTAACCTAAACCTCCCCTGGCAGAGCTTAAGTCCATGCCCTCTTGTCTTACTGGTAGCTACTTGGGAGAAGAGACCAACCTGCCCCTGGCTCCAACCTCCTTTCAGGGAGTTGTAGAGAGTGATGAGGTCTCCCCTGAGCCTCCTCTTCTCCAGGCTGAACAGCCCCAGCTCCCTCAGCCTCTCCTCATAGGATTTGTGCTCGAGTCCCTTCACCAGCCTGGTTGCCCTCCTTTGGACCTGCTCCAGCACCTCAATCTCCTTCCTGAACTGAGGGGCCCAGAACTGGACACAGTACTCGAGGTGTGGCCTCACCAGCGCTGAGTACAGGGGAAGAAGATGGGAAGAAGGGAAATGTTCTCATGAAATCTGGAAATGGCACCAAACTGAGAGGACTGGCAAGCGTAATGGCTGAGAATATCAGAACTAAAAAATTTATTATCTCAACTTTCATAAATGGTCCAAAAGAGAGAAAACCCCCAGTATGTAATCTCTTAGGTGAATGCCCTGTTCTGTTTATTGTGAATGACAAGCATCAGATGGAATAACTACTGGATGGGCAGCAATTTTTCAGGACAATATCTGAGATATGAAAGAGTGGAATTCTCAATGTGACTCTATGATAGTGTGAAAATTATAAATACCAGATTGGGAAAATGGTCTGTAGACCAAGTTGGCTTGCAACTTTGTGCTTCCCCTCTGTGGCACTTGATAATACCTCTGCTGGTGTATTACAGCCAGTGGCAGTTGTTACTCTGCCTGATAAATGTGCATTGAGTGGATATGCTGAAGATGAGAGGCAGACTGAACAGTGGAAAGAGAAGGCTGCAAATTCAGCAGCTGGGCAGTGAGAAGAAAATCAAGAGTGACACTCTCTTTTGGAAGAGGAACTATGAACACAGGGCCTCTGAGTCTCTCAGTTCCATGCAGAAGGATTTGTGGAGCTGTTTCTGAAGAACTCCCTGTCACCTCTGTGGTAGGGGAGGGCTAGGAGTTGTGGGTGTGCTGCTTTGAAGTAATTCGTGTATCAGCCACAATCCACCCATTTGCCAGAATTTGGAAGCCCTTGAGACAGATGGCATCTGTCTGGTCAGGTGCATCCCCAGTCAATATACTCTCATAACTTGTTACTTCTCCTTATTATGTTTTCCATCTGTGTTTTCAGGTAAGGTTGGATGGTGTGGTATAATCCTTACTATTTTGCTTTCTAATTCTCCTTCCACAATATGGTACATTTCCTTATGTTTCCTGGTATACTCGTTTCCTTCCATTGCATCAACTAACTAAAAACTGGACAGAGCAGGTAGACCAACAAATGGGAACTGTTAAATCCCCAGAAGGACTTTGTTATTATAATTTTTCAGTTTATTAATGGTACAGTTTTATAATGTGCCAAGTGTTCCCGACTCATAGATGGCCAGAGGACAAGTCCTGTGGTTTTACAGCTGATCCTCAAAGTCAAAGACCTCTTTTGCTTTAGAGAGTGAAACCAGTGAGATTTTTTCCTTGCAGGTGTATGCCACAGAAGCAACTAAGCAAAGACAGTGTGTTAGGCTTGCATTTCTTGGAAGGACCAGCAGGAATCGCCAAACAGACATAATACCAGAGATGGCTGCACCACATTTTTGGCACCTTCTTGCAAGCAGGTGTTTGGAAAAACCTCCTGGGAGAAGACAACTGTGCACACCTCATGGAGCCCAATGCAGGAAGATGCTAACATGCTAACAGATGTGCTTCTAAGCTCTGCTTTGCTTTGCTTTGGGTGCCAAATTCCTGTCTACTTTGTCTTTCAGCTTGCTGGCAAGCTTCTACAGGTAGAAATACAAAGCTGATTGGTGTCACAGTGTCCTTGCCCTGCTTTGTTCATGTCTGTTGGAAATTCAGTTTGGAATTCTTCAATTTGCAGGTAGTGCCCACTTCTACATATGAACCCAGGAGAAGAATACGTAATGATTGCAAAAGTTAATTCTTCTGTGGAAAGTTCTGGTTCATGTATCTGTTTCAATAAAACTACTGGGATAGATCCCAGATGGCTATGGCATTCCTCTTTCTGCCAGGCATTTATCCAAATTTTTACCCAGTGGGCAATTGCTTAAAGAGGGAGTAAGGCCAAGTCATCTTTCTGCTTTTGCATCAAAGCTATTCACATTTGCAGAGAGCTGCCATAAGCAGCTGGGGCCCAGCTGCAGCTCTCTGGATAATGCATTTCTTCTTGTAACAAAACAAAGAAGCCATTTTCCTTGCTGCCTTGTAAAGGCATCGAGTGAAGTTAAGCACAAGTCAGGCCCCTCATTGTTGGCTTCCCAGGAGTGTGCTTATTTAAGCCAGGCTTAGTTTTCTGGGGAAAGAAAAGTAACCAAAAAAGGAGTAAGCAGAGCAATGAGTGAGAACCTTACCGGGGCTGAGGCCTGACTCGCTTTGTTGTAAAGGACATTACAGCTGAACACCCTGGGTACTAAGTCCTTTGAGATGTTACATATTTATTATTTCTACTCAGAGCCTGACATTCTGTAAGATGGAAATGGCCAGTCAATCACAAGCATTTTTTGGCAAGTGTTTACAAGCCAAGATCTTTAATGCTTAACCCAGGCTGACAAAGCCCCACTGCCCCCAGGGGCAGTCGATTAGTCAGCTCTGGTGATTAACTATAAGGGAGCCCTGCATAGACATGAAGAGGGAAGGAAAAAGTTTGTTGCAGGAATGATTATCCAGTTTTCCTTTGGAAATAGTAGAAATCTGAGGAAATCAGGGAGCATGAAGGTACCAAGCGAGGAATGGGTTTTACTGTTTGTGTATTTTTCTGAGAGAGTTACAAGACCCCATTTATACCAGACTGAGAGCTAACATTTAGGGAGGTCAGAGGTGAAGTTTCACGGTTAGAGGTGTCTTCAGTTTTACTCAGACTTTGGAGGGGAACAGAGTGCTGTGCCTAGGCTGGGCACACACACAGGTTCCTGCCTCAAAGGCAAATTATGCTTCTCTGAGTAATGTTTGTAATTACTGCTCTAGCTATACGAGTTTAGACCAAAGTGTGGGATTCAGCTTTTGTGTCAAATCTAGGATTCAGAGAGGACTGTGAAGGATTTTATATCAATATTCTGTGCCAGCATTCAGGGCTGGGTTTTTACTTCCCAACTCTGGCATAAAAAAAAAAATGTTCATTGATTATGATGCCTTGCAAAGTGCTTTTCCACTGTTGTGTGAAAAGCCATTGCTGATGCAGTTGATCAATTCTTGTTTCTCTGCTCTTCTCATTTGTGTGTGCGCACATCTCTTGTCTTATGCCTAGACTCCAGGCTGTGTCAGAAGTCAGCTGATGTGGGGGACCACCTGACTGTTAGTCTAAGGGGAGTTTTGGTCTGTGCCAAATGTTCCTAGGGACTAAGCTAACATCAGGAAAAATAATAATAATAATAGTAATAATAATAGTAAGCAGACCTGATTTCCTTGGCCGATTAATCTGAAATATCCTTAGAGACATTCAAGAAGACAACACACTGCTTTTTTTTTCAGTTGCTGACTGTTTTTTTTTTTAGTCTACAGGTTTCCCATAAAAACTTTGTCACACTGCCAAGTGGCTCTGTGCCTTTGATATACAAAGAGCTTTGAAGAGAGAATCTGTCAATTACCAATATTCCCAAAGCATGGCGATGTCGTTAGGAGGGAAAAGGGATTTTTGTCTTCAGATATCACTTAGAAAGAAACATCATTCACAAATCACACATCACCACAAGGAAACACTTCTGTTTGCAGGGTCAGTCTTCTGGTACAAGATTTTTGAAGTGTAAACGTGATATTTACTCTTGTAGATATACTAAGATCACCACTCTGCACTCTGTTTTGAGAACAGTAACAGCTAGTAATGTGGGTTTTTTTGAGATATGCTGAGAACAGAAACAACTCTGGTAATTATATTCTCAAAGCATACAGGGAAGGAAATGCAGAACAAGAAGTACTCAGTGTATGTGATGAAACATTTACCATTCTCTAGACACTCCTGCTGATGATTTAATATTCAACAGGTGCCAAGATATACATGATATAGCACCTATTATAAAATCAAGCAGGTTTTAGTTTCATCAAAGAGCCTGGATGTAATTTGGTTGAGCAATTCTCTGTTGTTAACGTCGGGACAAAGCTAGCGTTGTGCCAATATTTAATTAATCATTTAAATCCTGTCCCACGGGTGATCCACGGGCAGAATGTGACTTACAGGAGACTTCATCCAGCCCACACACCTGTCCTGGTGGCAGAGGGGAATGACTCCCTCGGCAGACATCTCCTATGGGACTCCCGGGCGCTGCCAGCAGGCTGCAGGGCCCCGGGCAGGGGGTGTTTGTGGGGTGCTGGGNGCGCCGCCGCCGGGGGGCGCTGCCTCTCCCGCGGAACCCGAGGCACCACCTCCATGTTCCCGGGAGGACGCGGAGCGGTCGGGGCGTGTCTCTAGCCGGAGCGCTGAGTGCGGGGCACCCGCCTGCCGGAAGCGGGGAGATGGCGCGCAGCGGGAAGGTGAGGGGAGGGGGGGGGCTGCCGGGATCCCCACGGCCCAGGGACACCCTCCGAGATTTGTCCCCTCACCGGGACACTGTGGCGGGGACGTGCCTCAGGGGTGGGATGGAGGGCCCGCCAGGGGCTGGGCGCCGCGGGTAGCGCGGCTGCAGGTCACTCCTCTGAGGGCTGGTGCCGCCGGAACCGGGTAACTCCTCCCGGTGCCGGCTCCCAGGTGCTGCTGATACAAAGCAGCGTAATTCAGCGGGACTTCAGCATTCCTGTCTCGGGGGGATCTGCGGTTTTGAGCGCAGCTACTGGAGTAGTAATCGCCGTTGCTAAAGTATTAATAAAAATGTTTTTGCCCTGATACAGAATCTCAGAATGTTTTAGGTTGGAAGAGACCTCCAGGATTATCCAGTCCGACATTTGACCAACACCGTAAACTGAGTGCTAAACCATGTCCCCAAGGACCAGGTCCAGACACCTTTTAAATACCTCCAGGGATGGTGAATCCACCACTGTCCTGGGCAGGACATTCCAACGCCTGACAACCTTCTCAGTGAAAAATGTTTCCTAACATCCAGCCTAAACCTCCCCTGGCACAGCTTCCATCCATTCCCTCTGGTCCCATAGATGTAGTTTGTTTGTTTGCTGTGCTTGAGCAGTGTTCTTGGTGAATACTGTTAAGCTCTCTTCTGACAGAGGGCAATTTGGTGTCTGTTATGCACAGCCTGTGACTGCTCTGCAGGCTGAAGTGCTGCTGTAGCCACATCTCAGAGTTATTATAACTTGTTTTAGCACCAGGAGGTTAGCAATAAAAGTGGGCTCAGTCTGTTGAAATCAAAATTCATCCTGAGGCATTAGGAGCATAGCTGCCATGCTGCAGGCATCAATGCTCACTGCAGAGGCACCTCCAGTAACAACAGATGTTCTGGCTCTCCCTGGAAGCCATAGAAGTGCAGTTTTGGGTCAGACCAAACTGTGGTCTGCAGCTGTTACAAGATAGTGTGAGGGGTGAGTGAAGCTGTAGAGTTTAATGATATCCACTTGTATATCCACCACGTGTTGTGCAGATGGATTGGATTGTCTTGTGCTGATAGTTGACAACTGAAATATCTCTGCTTTGTTTTCTAGGGAGCCTGTAGATCCTTAATACGTTCAAAGCTCTGAACAGAAATTGTCCCCTTAACTTATCACTGTGTCATGTAGCATTTTTAGTATTTTCCACTGAAATGCCTGGAATGTGGTACAGGATGAAATGGTTCTCAGTTCAGTGAGAATCAGCAGCTACATAGGTTGATTTTAAGGTTTTGTATGTTAAAGGATCTGAACTAACCCTTTTAAGTAACTGTACATATATTGACCCTGTTACATTCTTTGTTGGGTATTGTCTTCCTAGATGGCCATCGTGCTGTGCCTGGATGTAGGCTTTACAATGAGCAGTTCTGCTTCTGGTGAGGAGTCACCACTTGAACAAGCTAAGAAGGTTATGACCAAGTTTGTGCAGCGACAGGTATGTGTGACTTTACACAGAATTAAAAACTGTTAAAAAAGGAAGCAATGACACCTGTGAAATATTTTCCTCGTTTACTAATTGAGATAAACACAAAGTGAGTCAGAATTAGTCCATTCTAATGCAGGATTGAAAGAGCTTTCTGTTTCAGCAGTACTTTAGTGGACGTGTGGCAGTTTGGTCACTTCTTCTTTAGGGCAGTCAAAACTTTCAGTGGAGAAAAAATACACTTTCCTTTCTCTAAAATGTTTCAACCTTCTTAAGATTTGCCATACTGAAGACCCTTTGGCTGAGTGAGTCAGGCAGTTTTTCTTGGCTTATGCCAGATAGCCTCATGTCAGTCTGTTAGTTTAATGATATCTAAATTAATGAACTCTGCAAGGTTACATTTTGGTTGGATAGCACTGAAAAAGTAAGAAGTAAATTCAGTGTGCTTTACATTGCTTCAAGATTAGCTCAGCTTTCTTTAGTCTCCCTAACATAGTTGTGTGAATCTACTTGAGTTTTTATGCTTGGTTTATATTTTCTGTTTCCAGGTTTTTGCTGAGAGTAAAGATGAAGTTGCTGTGGTTTTGTTTGGCACAAGTGGTACTAGGAATGACCTTGCCAGTGGGGACCAATACCAGAACATTACTGTACATAGGTCACTAATGCTACCAGATTTTGATCTGCTGGAAGACATTCAAGATGTGATTAAACCAGGCACTGAACAAGCAGACTGTATCCTTCCTTGGTCAAGCACTTCTTGAACTGATCCAGCTACACAGGAGACAAGAAGTTAGTGCTGTGAAATGGGCTCAGATTTGCCTCAGAAGTTATAACTACTGTCATAGTTCAGTTAATTTGTGATTTTAAGTTGGCTCAAAAGCAAATTAGCTGCTTTAAAACATTCTTTTAGGCTAGCAGATGGGGTGTTTGTCCTAGGGAATAATTACTTTTATAAAGTGTTCTTTCAGTTACAGAGAACAAGGACAGTAATAATGTACAATAACTTGAAAGGAGGTTGTAGTGAGGTGGGTGTCGGTCTCTTCTCCCAAGTAACAAGAGATAGGGTAAGGAAATGGCCTCAAGTTGTGCCAGGGGAGGTTTAGATTGGATTGGAAAAATTGCTTCACTGAGGGGGTTGACTCTGGAACCTGCTGGTTCCAGAACTCTGGAATGTGCTGCCCAGGGAAGTGGTGGAGTCACCATCCCTGGAGATACCTAAAAGACATGCAGATGTGGTGCTGAGGGACATGGTTTAGTTGTTGACTTGGTGGTGCTGAGTTAACAGTTGGACTTAATGATTTTAAAGGTCTTTTACAACCAAAATGATTCTGTGATTCTATAATATTAGGCCTTTTGTTGAACTTGAACCTTCTCATTGACAGTTGTAAGACTGTCCCCTGAGTGGTCTTTTTACTGTGCCATCAGATAAATGGGGAAAAGACAAGATCACAAAGCAGGTTATATAGGAACCTGTTGTACAGTAGATGACAGAATCATAGAATGATAGGTGTTGGAAGACAGCTCTAGAGATCATCTAGTCCACTCTGCCAAAGCAGGATCACCTGGGACAGGCCACACAGGAATGCTTCCAGGCAGGGTTTGAAAGTCTCCAGAGAAGGAGGCTCACAGCCTCTCTGGGCAGCCTGTTCCAGTGCTCTGTCACCCTCACAGTAAAGAAGTTTCTTCTCATGTTGAAGTGGAAGTTCTTATGTTCTAGCTTAAACCCATTATTCCTTGTCCTATTACTGGGCACCACTGAGAAGAGATTGGCTCCTTCCTCTTGACACCCACCCCTCAGATATTTATAGACATTAATAAGATCCCCTCTCAGCCTTCTTTTCTCAATGCTAAACAGTCCCAGTTCTCTCAGTCTTTCTTCATAGGAAAGATGTTCAAATCCCTTAATCATCCTTTGAGCTCTCCCTTGGACTCTCTCCAGTAGGTCCCTGTCTCAGAGACATTTAAAGTTACTGAAGAGAACTCATCTCAAAAAATCATTTGCTTGTTAAATAAAATGCGTGTTTGTCAGTGTCTGGGAGGGATGAAAACAGAAGATTATTTCATAGGAAAAACACTTTTGTGATTATGATTCATGTTCTAGATAAGATTTTCCTTAAATTTGCTTAGTTCTGGATGCAATTATTGTGTGTATGGACTTGCTTCAGAAGGAAACAATGTGAGTATGTAACTGAAAGCCTTCTACAGAATTCTAACCTTGCACTTTGGAGCTGATCTGATTTCTTGTCTGTATTATGTTTCCTGTATTGCATAAATATGAAAAATGCTTTTTATTAAACAAATGATACAAACAAACTGAAAAAAAATCCAAACCCAAAGTCATACAGTAAACAAACATGGTACAGGAGCTTGTCCCTGAAGAATCCCCAAGGGACATCTAGCTTCTCCAGACAATCTAAGGGCTTTCTGATGCAACTGAGAACTTTGCAGTAGGTTAAGGAGAATATTAATGCCATTCTACAAGGCACAAAGATTTAATTTAGAGTTGTGTGTCATGGGATCTGTTTTCAAAAGCATTTATTCACATGCTAAAATGGATAGAAAAGGGCTACCAGTTTTGTGAGGCAGATGGCAAAGAAAAAAGAAAACAAAACTGGAAAGGTGAATTTGTTCAGCCTAGCAATTTAAAGGCTGTTGGAGATAAGGTGTCTGTAAATATGCAGGGCGTGGGAGATAAACATGCAGTAAGACAAAACACTGTTTAAACTGATAGAAAATGTTGGCAGGAGCATTACAAGGTTGTCAATGAATGGACAGCTGGAAATCTGGCTCTGTAACAGGGGACTGACACACCAGGGAAAGGAAGGTAGCCTTCTTACCAAAACAGATTGAACACAAAAAGGATTATATGATTACTACTTCTTATTACTTCTTGTATTAACAAGCTTCTTACCCCATGGATCAACTGATGGAGCTTTCTAAATTGGAACCCCCACCTGCAGCAGTACTTCTAAATACATTTTCCATTTTCACAAGTTCAGACAACTGCAAAGGAAATATCCAGTATAATCAATAAACAGCCTAACGTATTTTACTATTCTTTTCTCAACATTGTTGAAAATGGGCAGAATTCCATTCATGTAGATGTAGTTAGTATTTTATAGGGTCACATCACTCAACTCCTCAATTTTAGGGGCTAGGAGTGACCAGGGGTTAAAAGTTCCTATAAATGATATGAACAATGATAGAAGAACTCACATGAAGTAATTTATTTTTTTACAAGTGTATTATTTTGTTAAAGCTTCAATTTCATTATATCTTTTCAAATGTTCTTTTTTTTTGTATTTTAAGAGGAAAGAAATATGAAAAGAGACACATTGAACTGTTTACAGACCTTAATAGTCCTGTGAGTGAGCATCAGCTGGCAATTATAATTGCTAACTTGAAGAAAACAGGAATTTCACTTCAGTTTTTGTAAGTATGGAAGTGGCTGTTATGCACTATGCCTTTTTTAAAAGGCAAATTATTTTTTCTTCATATCAGCCTTGGAGGAGGTGTTGATCTGTTGAGTGTTTTTTCTACAGAGATATACCAGTATGTAATATGATTGTTGTAAGTACTGATGTTTCATGTGCCATGAATTCAGGTTATGAGCCAAGTCCCCTCGATTAAATGATGTTCAAATACACAGTAAAATGAGAGCTTCTCCAGGTAAGCTTAGAGCCAAAGTCTAGAACAGGAGACAAAAGATCTACATAAGCAGAGAAACAGGTAACAGTGAGCCAGAAATAGCATCAGAAGGCAGGGGTTTTGTCACAGCAACAGCCTAGATCCTTTTAGGTAAGGGAACTGCTAGAAAGGAATACTGAGGTAGTGTTGCAGATGTTTATAGCCTGAAAAGTAAGTCTGAAGAGAGGGGTTATGTTCAGAGAGATGGGTGTGGAATGTGGAAGCTGAAAATGAAAACAATGTCTTACATGTTATGACAGGAATCTCTTGGCTGTCTTGCTAAAGGTACAGGCATTGATCTGAAGAGTCAGTTGTGGTGCTGAGATGAGTACTGTTGTTGCTCATTATGGTAACATAAGAAGCTACAGATCTTCCAGGAGGAGTTTATTTAAAAGCAACACTTCTTGTGTGTGTACACATGTAAAATACTCAAGATCCTTGTTTCAAAATAATTTCTTGCTAAACCTTGTCCCTTTGTTTAACCCATACTTCCTCCTCATCTGCCCTGTTCATTGGTTAGGTTGTAACTTGTGGCAGATAGTTGTTTTCTGCTCTTGTTCCCAAGTGCTGAGCACTGTGTAGCTTTGCCTGTTGCACAGTTCTCATCACAGGAATCTTTAGGCACTGTATAATGAAAGTAATCTTTTATGAACCAGAGGTTTTAATCTTTTTGCTCTTGTAACAGCTTTGAAATACAGTTTCCCTTTGTCAGTGGATGGTGCTTTCTGAAAACGTATCAAACACTTTGCTAAAGCTTGATCTTTAATTCTGCTAGATGTGACATTGTTGTGCATATTGTCTGCTTATTGTATGTTGCTCCACAGAAAAGTTTAGTGAGGAAAGACTAATGAGGTGAAATTAGGACTTAGGTCTGTGCTTTTTTAAAAGCATAGTACAATGCTAAGATTCTTTTACTTTGTGGAAGTGTGGTAAGACTTATGTGATTCATTCAAAATGGGATTAGATGAAAGATTTGAAAAATCTGCAGGCATTTTTTGGGGATCTTACAA
This sequence comes from Florisuga fusca, assembly GCA_038090715.1. Classification (NCBI taxonomy): domain Eukaryota; kingdom Metazoa; phylum Chordata; class Aves; order Apodiformes; family Trochilidae; genus Florisuga; species Florisuga fusca. Next base: position 14,751,124 of record JAAWXA010000020.1, read on the forward strand.
ATCTCCTTTCTTTGTGGTAATTATACTCAGTTAACTCTTGTATTTTGAAGAGCAGCAAAATCGTTTTATCTATAACCCCTGGCTAAGTTTTAAAATCTGTTTCTTGAAGTGCAGGAGAATGTGTCATCTTGAGTCAGAAATTCACTTTGTGTTGTAAACTAATAAAATCTCAAAGAATAACATTTATTTCAGCAATTCTTACAGCTCCTCAGCAGATTAAGTTTCTTTTGCTGGCATTTTTTGCTGATACAGAATCATGGGCCTGCAATGGCCTTTAACGAGTCATCTAAAGCAATCCTCTGCTTCAGACTGGGTCAGTTGCATTTATACCATTGCTGAGTGCTGTTTGTCTTATCTTTTTATAAAAAAGATTTTCAGTGATGGAGACTCTTCTGTCTCCTCAGGCAGTTGGTTTAGAGATTATGGTTTGGAATGCCTTTATCAGGTTTTTGAATATCTGACCTGACTCCATGATGCCATTTGAGCGCAGGCTGAGTAGGAGGAACCAATTGTTCCCTTCCTCTCTCTCAGCAGTCTGTTGTATTTAAGACTTTCTTGCTCTCTCTCTTCTCTATGGGCTTTATTTTGTTCAATCTTTTTTTCTAATCATAATTGTCTTTACACTCTAACCCCTTCCTGTATGTGGGCCTCTTTATTGCTGTATGATGCCAGAACTGGTGCAGCACTCTGGTAAAGATTTTGTTGCTGATGCCATATAAACCTGTAATACTACTTTATGAGTTTTGCAAACCATGTGGCTCTTTATACATCTGACTGCAGTGTTGATTGTGATAGATTGTTTTTGTTTTGGTTGTTTTTTATTTAAGAAGTAACTAAAAATAGCTCCTTCTGCTTGTGTTCTTAGTCTGCCATTTCCAGTGGATGTTGATGATGGGGGTGGAGATAGAAGTGCCAGTATACATTCCCAAATGCACAGAAACTCTTTTCCAAAAAAGGGTTTAACTGAGCAACAGAAGGAAGGCATTAATGTGGTGAGGAAATTGATGCATACTTTGGATGAAGAAGGAGGGCTGGAAGAAATCTATACTTTCAGGTAAACATGGCTAATCCTCTTTATCACACTAAGTTTATTTTCTGATTTCTTCCCCAGAGGATGGAATTAAGTAGTCAGTCACTTGACTTCCAGTTTCACTGAAGTCAGTGAAAGTTGTGACTTACTGTACACTCAGTCCCTTTCAAACAGCTTCTTTAGTGACTTTAGAATAGGTAGAAAAGTGTTCAGATTTCAGTAGAAAATTATTTTTCTCTTATCTGTATTTAGAGAAAATCAGTTTGCTTCCACTTCAGTGTTAGTGGATTTTGAAGGGAATGTAAATGAGATTTGGAAAGCATGTTTTGGAAGGAGTTGGAATTTATGGCAGTGCAGGCAGAACGTTTGTGTTCAATGATAGCCTTTGTTCCATGGTCTGGGACTTCATTTAGCTCACTAATTAGTGAAAAATTGTGTATCACTGTGCATGCATTCCGTACTATTCAATAGAGCAGTCTGGGTCTTTAGAAAAACACAAGCTTTGTCATTGCATCAAAAAACTGCACAGGAAAGCAGTATCTTTCTGGTCCTGCATATCCGTAAAGGTAATCCATATGCATGAAGCTACAATGTGGATATTTTGTTTTTTATTTTGTTTATTGCAGACTCTTGCTACTGCATAAGCTGTTTTTGTGCCATGCTTTCAGGGGAAATCCAAAATCTGCCATTAAATAGGTATTTGGCTAATAGATAAAAGCTTTCATTGTCTAAGTTGTTTAAAAATATGTGTGGTTTTAAATGTAATTAAGTTGCTTATCAAGCTTTAAGAAGTTAGCCTTGCAGATCTGTCATGATAATTTACAAATTCAGATACACTGTCTTTATTCATCATCCCTGCTGGTAAAAATATTTCTGCTCTGGTGAACATAAAGTAGTCTTGCCAGGAAATGAGAAAAACCCATTGTATTGTTTTAAGATTTGATATTCTGACTTTTGGACAGGAGGTAGTCTGCTGCCTCTGGTTTTGGGGGATTGGAGAGCAGAGGAGAACAGACATTTTAAAAATAAAGGTTGAAATGTGCCCTTACTAGGGTTTTCTTGGTTGAGCCCTCTTTGATAATTGGGAGCACTTTTTTTCTGTAAGTGTAAGAATTTAAAAGTCAGAGTTAACTCAGCTTAAATTACATTTTTAGGCACTTCACACTTAGGTGTTTGATTTTCACATCATCCTTGTATGTATACGTTCCAGTAACTGTAACAATGTTGTAGTAGGTTCTTTAAAAAAATCCTATATTGATGTCTATATGTAGGAAACAGGTGCCGAGGTGCCAGCAATCCACCAATTGCCAGGCAATGAGCATGAGCTTGTGCTCAGCCCACCTGTGCCCAGTCAGGGCTGGCTCCAGCTGCAAATGAGCAGGGTTAGGGGGCCAATAAAAGGTGGGGCTTAAGGCACATGCTCAGCTCATTCCTGAGCTAGCAGGAGGAGAGGCTGGTCTGGTTCAGAACACCAGTACTGACCGAGATCAACCACTGCTGTACACCTACTTCTCTCAGAGCTCTGCGCTCTTCAAGAAGTTCGTCCAGCTACATCTATATTGTGAAAAAAGTAATTTTTCCTCCCTTCCTTCCTGCAAAGAAAAAAGAAATGAAAAAAGGGAAATATGATGTTTATCGCTTTACAAAATCCAAGGGCATTTTCTCCTTTCATTGTGGTTCTGTTAGAATTTTGAAAAAAACCCTGCCCATCCTAAGGAAGTTGAAAAGTACACCCCCAAGCTAATGTGTTCAGGAATTTATACTAAATTCTGCCAGAAAAGTGCATTTATCAAGAGAGAAGTAGATTGTGGGTTTTATCATTATATGAAAAAAAGTTGAGGTCAACACTCACTTCTCTTTGCTTCACTGTGCAATATTATGAGTGCTTTCACTGCACTGGAAATCCATAGCAAAATAGCTGATACAGTTTGAATTAGTTGAAAGCTGTTCTGGGGTGCAAGCCTACTTGATTTCACAGTAATATATTATAAATTGCTTTTACTGACAATTATTAAGTTGTGGACATCAATGCTTAAATTGTGCAATTGAGTTAAAACACTTCTGTGTAAAATCATTACAGTTCATTTTTTGTGGTTTGTGAACTTGCACATATGCTGTTAGGCTAGAAATATTCTAGGTAACTTCTTTCAGTCTGACTATGTGCCCTGAAAATAATGATTTCATTAGTACTCTATAAAAGAAAAAGTGTCAAAAGTTAATTACCACACACACAATATCCTGTTAATTGAAAGCGGATTCTTTATTTCCTCATCTCCACTGGAGAAAACATTTTACTGCTTAGAGAAGAAAGAAACCTTTTCTAGTTTGGGTTGTTCTGCTAACCATGTGACCTGATTGAGTGAGCACAGATAAATGTAAAACGCTTAATAAGGAATTCTGCAGTTTCATCACAACACTGTCTTTAAGCCCTAATGTCACACTTCCATAATGACTTGAGATGGGGATAATCTACTGTACCACCTCTTCTTTTTAATTCTCTTTTCTGACAATAGTTAATAACAAGATTATTCATACAGTTTATTTTCTAATCCTTTATGCAGTGCAAGCTGAAACAATCGAACTCCTGCATCTCCCTGAAGAGAGTGTGTTGTTTGTAATATTTTATTCCAGTTCACCAGCATAAATTTCTGTTTTCCTGATTCTTTCATCTAGAGAGAGCCTGGAGCGTCTTTCAATGTTTAAGAAAATAGAAAGAAGACCTATGGCTTGGCCTTGCCAGCTCACTATTGGTTCAAATTTGTCTATAAGAATTGTGGCCTACAAATCAGTAAGTTAATAAAATTGTATGTTTTAGTGTATTTTGACAGCAAGTTAGATGCATCTGCATGTTTCTTCCTTAAAGATAAGAAAATAAAAGATAAAACAACATCCAAAATAATTATGGTAGAAATTGTATGTGTGTAGAAGGTAGTACATCTGAAACTGTGGTTCCCACAGCAACTTTGACTTCACCATATTGAACACGTATGTTAAAGAACTAAAATTCATGAGGTCCAGGAATAGAAGTAATTGCTGTCTATGCTGTGACACTTAATGGTATTGAAGCTGATGAATCTGATTAAGAATGCTGCACTTGGGTGGCGCTTTCTGTTCTGCTTCAGTTGTATGTCTGCAGTTTGATGAGACTTAATATATATTTCTTAAGCTCTAGGCATGAGAGGAATTATGCACGTATGTATGTAAAATGGTGACTGTAAATGTTTCACCAGCTATTGTTTCTAATCACGTTTATTGTTATTTTAGTCTTGCTGGTTTATACTGTTTCGCAGTATATCTTGGGCACAGTCTGTTTCCCTTACAGTTTATATGAGTACTTCACACAGTGGTAGGAAAACGTGTATTTAAACACAGAAAATGTGCAGAATTCCAGTTATTAAATAATTAATAACTAACCATATAGCATCGCAGCATTGATGGAACTGGTGAGATGGAGATTAATGGGTTTGTTGTTTGAACCTAAGTCTATGAGTCTGGCCAATATTGCAAAGTTTCAGGAAGGTGTGTTTTGAAGTTGAAATATATCTAACTTCTGAAAGGCATACTAGCCTTGGAAGAGATCTCTGCTGCAAGCTTTATATTTGTAATTATTCATAAGTTTTTTTAATTGGGATAATGTGCCAGACCTGCACAAATAGGCTGTAAGAGTCCCCTTCCAAGTGGGGATTTTGTTTACACACAAAATAAATGAATCTTGGGAGAGTAAGAACATGAACTGAGTGGCTGGCCCAAGGTCATACAGCAGTTGGATCAGTGCTAGCAGACCTGTAATGCCTACCTATGTGATCTATTCTGTTATTTTTGTTTTCTGTCTAGTTCTCTGTTTTTCCTTATTTACAAGGTATACCATCAATTTCACTTAAGCAGAGAGAAAATAAAGCATTTCTCTTTCCTGGTAGCTGGGAAATATTCATGTATTGCAGGTATTTAGTTTCTCTTTCCCCTTCCAGTCCTGTAATACAACTGGGATCTTTTTCTACCTTTTGGGGAGACTGCAGTAACGTAGAGTATCTCTATCCTGTACTGTAGTAAGCCTGATGCAAAACTTTGTCAAACAAGCTAAATGAGCATATATCTTTAACATACATCTTAGTGTTTTATCAAAAGTGTTTATGTAAGTGGCAGCGAGTAAAATACACACCAAGCAAGTTAAATGTTACCCTGTGACTAAAAGATGTCCACAAATGACCTGTCCCATGACTTGAATGAATAACCAAGACAAGATGCAGTCAGGACGATGCAGTTCAGGTGTTGGGTCTCACACAGGTACGACACGGTGCTGAGAGCACTGTGGTGGCAGCCAGAGATGTCCTTATTAGTCCCCTACAGGAAAAATAACACAGCATTTGGTCTAAGAGTTTTTTGTGTGTTCTGGTAAGCATTCTAGATCCCACTACAATGTTAAATGTTCCTTTTCTTTGAATTCTGATAAAAAGGTCACAGAAGAGAAGGTGAAAAAAGTTTGGACAGTGGTGGATGCGAAAACCCTCAGAAAAGAGGATGTGCGGAAAGAAACAGTTTACTGCTTGAATGATGATGATGAAACAGAGGTTCAGAAAGATGATATTATTCAAGGTATGACTTCTTTATGTGCACCCTGAAGACAAACCAAAGATAATGGCTTATACTCTTAAATCTCCTTTTAGTTTTATACTTTGAAGCCTAGCTGTGATCTCAGAATGTAAGCTCTGTAAACTGATGGAACACAGGGACTGTTCTGTGAGACTTTTGGTCTCCACATATTTTAAAAATTCTAGCTTTTGCCAGCAATAGGAATAACCATAATAATACCACCAGGAGGAACTTGGAAGGCATTACAGCTTCTTATACTGTATTCTGTGGAGGACCATACCTCTGTTCTCTTGGGAGTAACACTGCTACCTCTGTCATGTTTTCAAATCTGCAGTTGTACAGATAACACAAATACTTGTCTAACTGCTTTTTCTTCTAGATAGGCAACTGCTCTAGGTATTCTGCAAGTGGGAAGATGAAACCATTAAAGGAAGGTTTAATGTTCAAGAGCCTATTAGCTTTGCTGTTTAAATCCCACACCAGGTTCAGTCTGAAGTAGTGATATGAGAATACTACTTTTATAACCTTCAGCTTCTTTCTAAGTAGAAATTCCTTAAAAGACTAAAGGACTCAGGAACAGTATGAAATAGTCTACATATTTAAAATGGAGTTAAGCAACTATGTTTATTTTTTTACAACTGTATAGATATATTTTGTTACTACTTTTTTTCTTTCGTGTGCTGTTTGAGTCCTACACAAGTGGAAAGGGCAGAACTATTTGGATAACCGTAGAGAAAGTGCTGTCAAATTAATAAAATAAATTGAAAAATCAAGACAAACACTATTTTTTTGTTGTTTGTTTTTTTAATTTAATCTCTTTTATTTGTAATCATATAAGGTGTTTTGTAGCAATGGCAGGCAAAGATGTCCCAACTACACTGTTGTTTTCTTTATTTCTTTAAGTAGAAATGATAGGTAATGATAGGTAGTCTGTTCATATTTTGTAATTTAAAAAATTCTAGTGGAATGAAAAAAAAAAATCCACTTTGCATAGTGAATGTTTTGAAGGATCTATGACCATTCTCTGCTTATGTCCTGACTGCCTGAGCTGGGGAATGGTTGTAGGACACTAGTAAAAAGAAGGGATGAACAGTTCAGTGTGAACAAAACAGATGGAAAATTTCTCTGTATGTTTCTTAAAGAGCTACTGATGCCTCAGAGACTTTTGTGGACATTTTGACAAATGTCATAATTAGTCAATAGTTTGCATTTGAAGCACCCACACTGAAATTTCTTTTATTCTGCCTGTTTACTTTACGGTCTCCAGGCAAATATATCTGCAAATAGGTTTTACATCCAGAGGTTTCCCTCTGTTCCTTCTGCTTTCTTCACATCTAAGGATATAATCCTTAGCCTGTGACAGTATCATAAAGTGATTATATTACAGGAGAGCATTATACCTTGAGGTGGGGCAATAAGCAGTTGGAACAGATGATGGAACAGAACCTCTGAGAAACTGACAGCTTCCTGTCTTGTGGAGATGTCCTTGTAATGGAAAGCATAGGAAATAAAACACAGAAATGTATAGAAAGATACTTGTGTACAAGACCATTTTGGCTTTCCATTGTGTGTGAGGGTGTATCTTGCTTCCCCTGTTACCGTGTTTTGTTCTCCGAATCCTTTTTGGTGTTATTTCCTGTCCATGATTTCTGGTGTGTTTGGGGTTTTTTGTATTGCATTTGCAGGGAGTGTTGCAGACTATTTGCAGAAATCTATTTCAATTTATTGAAATCTATTGTATGAGCTTAACTTTGTTGGGCGAAACATTCACTTCCCTTGTTTTCTTTCCTGCTCTCTATGAAGGTAGCTGTTTTAGATAAAACAATGTACAATGAATGCAACTCCTGTTTGTGAAGTACAAAATCTGTCTGTGGTTAGTGTTTTGTTTTTTTTTTTAATAGGGAAAGTAATGTGATGAGTGTTTGTGAAGTGTAGCTGTGGGGCATGCATGTTTTGTTAAAGTATTCAGAGAGCTGATTTCAGTGTTAGAAATTTAGGCCCATATGCTTACCAGATGCTTTTCTCTTGTTCTGAAGGGTTTCGCTATGGGAGTGATATAGTTCCTTTTTCCAAGGAAGATGAAGAGCAAATGAAATACAAAACAGAAGCAAAATGTTTTTCTGTCTTGGGATTCAGCAGATCATCTGAGGTACAGTACTAAACTTCTTGCAGTTCAGCTTTTTGGGTTGTTCAATACAATTGATTTCAATATTAATGCACTGAAGTTGTGGTGTTATTGTAAACAGTATGTAGTCTTGTGAAGGAGAGAAGCTCATAAAAGTGTCTATTGAGTCAAGTGAAGCAAGAGGCACTGAACTGAGATCTGTGCAAAGTGGAGACGAGTTATTGTAGTCTCATTTCATCTCATAAACTTAAATAGTGATGGCAGATCTGCAACAGCAGATGGTCTCTCTTCAGTTCAGGTCTTGCAAAGCTATTCTGGGCTTTGTCCAGCCATGAGTATGCTCTTTCTAACAGGCCATTTTTTCTCAACATTAAAGAAATGTTAAAGAAAGCCTCAGAACTGACTGCATTAGTTCTGATTTTCTTGAGGATTAGTTTGTCAACTGTAATTTGCTGCTGCTTTCTGTTATAGCAAAAAATAAATGTAGCAAAAATTTCATAACACTTAGATGAAGATAATTAAAAAACTCTCCATATTTCAGTCAGATTCTTGGTGTGTGTATGTGCTTACCTGTATTTGTGGTACTAACTTTGCTATTCATTTTACCTGGAGTTTGTAAGAAACTGAAATTGAGCAAATACCTTAATAAAAGCTATCCAGCATAAGGTGATTCTTTGCAGAAAATCCAGAACTTAGGCATTGAGAAAGCCCTAGGGAAAAGCATAACAAACCCTTCTTGAAGTAGGGCACATGAGGAGGAAGTACAGAGATGTGAGTACCAGTAATTGCTAGAGATGTTAAGCTGCTCCCACTCTTTTTTTCTCTGGGGTATTGCACAGGGTGGCTGAAACTTCACACTTCTTGGAGTCTCACTGCCTGAACAAAATAGAACTTCTGACAAAGACTGAGGAGTTCTTACCTGTACCACAAAGGAAAGATGTTAATGAAATACAATCTGTGGGAGCTTGCTGCCAGATGAATGTAGCTAAATATGTTTTTACAGTATAGGTGTCAGAGGGACTCCTGTATATTGCTGGATACGCCCTCAGACTACTGCAGTGCAGTTATTTGGGAACCAGGAAATTACATTGAGTTATTGAAAGGAGAAACTAGCCAAAAAAAAGAAGCTGTAACCTGGTTGCTCTTTGAGAACACTCAGAACTAAAAGCTGTTTAGTAGCAGGGGACCTTGTGTACTGGAAGTAAATGATTGAGAAAACATCATGCTTCAGCTTATTTGCCCTAACTAGTCCAGGGCTGCAAAACGTTAGATGGTGCCAAATCCTGTACGAGAGACTGGGTGTAACAAGAAAATGCTGTGTCTGAACCCAGTGTTTCAATGAGACTTACTCTCTTAATTTCATTCTGTCAAGTGTATTTTCACTATGCAAGGGGTATTCTTATGATGGAGGTTTGCCTTCTATTTTAACTTGAAATCTGACTTGCAGAGAATACAGAAGCTAAGGGCAAAGCGGATGAGAAGCATCGTGCTCCTGTGAGCTGTTATGTCATGTGGATTTTTTTTTTTTGCTATCACTGGCCAGATAGTGTGATGATACTTTCAAATACATAATTATTAATTAATTGTAGGAATTTAATTAGTTGAAGAAATACTTTTGTTTCACATAAATGGGCCTCAAAGAATTAAAAATTTGGTTTTATTTTTTCTTTCAATGCACAAAATATTTATTGCTTTTCATAATTTCTATGATGTGCTTCTTTTGTCTGTGGATTTTATAATAAATAGGAACTGGATCTTCAATAAATTGTGCTGTGGTTCTGTAACTGGGAGTGTGAACAGTTATCCCCAGTAGTAGCTGCACAGACCTCAGTGAAAGAAAACAGATAGAAGAATGGAAGAGAATTACTCAGTTGTGGTTGCAGGATTAAAATTACAGTGTACAGATAAGAGTATCAGGAAGTTTTCAACTGCAACTGGAATTTTCAGGACCCGTGCTTACTGTATGTTTTGGCTCCTGAATTGTATTGTTTGGAATCATAATACTGACACAGTTCAAATGTATGTTTTATATTGAATTGCTTTTAAAAGAAACTTTGGAGAAAAGATAATTTATTATTAACTAGAGAAACTGGAACAGCACCAAATACATAATTAAAGAGGAGTAGAACCACCTCATACTATTTTTCTGAGTTATTCACATCCCTCAGGAAAGAAGATCAGAAGCCGTTAAAACTTTGATTTTTAATTTATAAGCAATGCCATGTAAATCAAGAAATAATACTTGAGAATATTACAAAGGGACCTTTTTTTGCAAGAAAAATGGTGTGGTGATACATGTCTAGATATTTATACTGTACTCAACATAAAATTTTCTGAGCTTTTAAAGACAAAACAGCAAAGAATAATTGCAGGTAGAACGCTTTGAGTTGAAGAATTGTGCTTTAATACATTAAAAAATCTGTGCTGGTGCAAGTTGTCACTGACTTCAACATCATGATGGTAATTTGCTACGCAATGACACTCTAGGTTGGTTTGGAGAAAGTGTAATTTGAAGGGAATTTCCTTTAACAAATGTAATTTTAACCAGTGTTCATACTAGCATGCAGTATTTTTGACAGGTTTTCCACTATTACAGTGCTTCTCTGGGTGTACTTCACAACATCTGTAGCTCTAGCTATTCCAGCAATTTATTTTTTTTTTAAATCAACCATGTTCATGAACAGTACTAGCAGAGTGCTGCTTTAGCACCACAGGTGTATATATATTCCAGGCTGCTGTTGAAGCAGCTTTATTAATTAAGGATATGACTTTTTTTAGCCTATTTTTGACATATCTTTGGAAAGAAAATTTTAATAGCGTAGATGTGGTGTCATTTTGGTTAACAGCTGTGGTTTTTCTATGCTCACTTTTGAATTACTGCTGTATTATTCATACTGGTGACAGCTGCACATACTCAATAAGAAGGTGTGAGATTATCCTGCTGAACCTGACTGAATATCCATACATTGAGTGATAAATGGAGATAAGAAACATACACAGGCTTTTAACTGCTAAGCACTGTAATTAAATTTTATGGCTTCTCATTTGAATAATGTGTGAATTGTTTCATCATTTAATTGGTCTAGTCTCATTAATGACTTCTGGTTCAGATCAGACTAACTCTTGACCATTTGAATCTGTAGATCCAGAGGCATTACTACATGGGCAACCAGGCTCTGAAGGTCTTTGCAGCAAAAGATGATGAGGTAAGGTGCACTAAAGTTTAATGCTGAAGATATTTTGCTCTGGAACAGAAAAGAATAGTAGTGGTGCTTGAAATTGCCTCGTCTTTCTGTGTTAATAAGACAAATATTCTTAATGCAACTTAGAGAAGGCTTGTTCTGTTGCCCATTAGGATGAAAAGAATTCGGATTAAACCTCAGCTGAATGTTGTATCTCATGAACAATGAGAAACTGGTAAATACAGTGTTGGTGCAAGCACATGGGCACCCTGGAGTTGGTGCTTAAGTCCATTCTCATGCAAAGCAACAGTGTGCCCTATCTCTGTACTATTTAGAGCAAACCTCCCAATTATTTTAAATATTAGAGGTAAAAACCTCACAGTAGTTCTTTGATGTGTTCCTTCAGGGGTCTGACTTACCTCTGTTTCTCTCACTTTCTCGTAATACTTCTGACACCTCTTCACAGCTGGTGGAAAAGGTGGAACATTCTGGATCTAAAGTTTGCTCAGCTTTGAATGGATCTGTTATCATTATGAGATCTGACCTGTTGCTGCTTCATTTTTTGAACTTGAGAAATGCTTGTGTCGAAGTTATAGCTGAAATGGGAATTAGTCTTGACTAAATTAATACTGTTTAATTCACTGTGAAAGATGTATCTGACTAATCAGAACTTGCATGACCCTATAAACCTGTTCGGTTTTTTTTTTCCCCAGAATGCAGCAGTTGCTTTTTCTGCACTTGTTCATGCATTGGATGAGTTGAAAGTGGTAGCCATTGTGCGTTATGCCTATGATAGGAGAAGCAACCCACAAATTGGGGTAGCTTTTCCATATATTAAGGATGCATATGAGGTAATTTTTTCACTGTTACGTTCTGTTAAGAGAGCCTCTGTATTGCTGCTTTAGAAATACTAATTAGTAAATGGCAATATTTGAACCATATGAATTTGCATGTTGTGTAATACCAGAAGAAACTAATGTGGCTTTTCAAAGTGATTTTAGGAAACAGTACAGTCTTAGGACAAGGAGGTAATAAATAGTGTTAAAATAATCTGTATTAAAAATACATGGAAAAAGAATGCCGTGTATTTTCATTTGTATCCTCTATATTACAGATTCAAATAATACAGACTTTTATTTCATAATAACCTAGCAATAATTTAATTTTGTTATTCTGGATTATTATTATTTTAAATCTAGTAACAGTGTAATTACATGCTTCTGTAATAACTTTCCACGTTTTTTTTGCTGTGTTACTACCAACCTACCTACCTACCTCTGTATCCAATCCAAACTTGCACTAGTCTTTTGTTTTCTTAAGCTGCAGGTTTATCTCTGAGTTTCTTGGTAGTGCAAAATTTGAAGTTGATAGTTGGGGTGGCATTTCAGGGGTGTCCAACTATGCTCTTGTCACTCGGTTTCCAAGTCAACTGAAGCTGAAGGGAGGAGCTCACAGGATTTAAGTTCTTGTGGAGAATTAGGAAGACAGTAGTGTATTTGTTTACTTGAAAAAGTTATTTTAAAAAACAGGAGAAAAAAATGAAGCTTTTCTTAGGGAGAAAAATCTTGCACACAGCGAAATCGCATTTAAAAAACACTTTTTTAAATTCTGAGAGACCTAGAGGCAACAGTGTGTAAGAATTTTTGAGGCATATGTTTCCACTGATCTTAGTTGAGAGACTATTGAAAGAGCTAAATATGTACAGCATGGCTAAGCAGTGACAAAGGTGGGGGTGGACGTAACAATCTGCAGGCTTTTGAAGAGTATAAACATAAAAGGTGGAAAGGAATTATTTAGAGTAGTATGAACGGGGGGAAGTATTTGAATACAGGAAAAAGGAGGCTGAGAGTGTTAAAAGAACAAAAACAACTTTTGACTTTGAAACACAGTAACCTGTGATGTAACCTTCCTAAGATCCAATGTATGGAGCATTTGAAGGTTGGCTGGTTTATTTCACTAGTAGAAAAATGAGTAGTGTGGCCATTACTATATTGTAAAATAATGCTATGCTTTATTCTGCTTAAAGCTGTATTGCTCTGTAAAAATTTTATGTAAATGTTTTGATTCACACATTTAGATCTTTGGGTTTTTCTTATGTTTATATTGCCCTGCCAGGGCACTTTTGGATACTTTATATTTTTTCACTTGAGGCTCAGTTGTTTGTCTTCTTTTGTTTTTCTCAGTGTCTCATCTATGTGCAACTACCCTACATGGAAGACTTAAGACAGTACATATTTTCATCTTTGAAAAACAATAAAAAATGTATTCCCACAGGTAAGAAAATCCTTCACTGGGCAACTTGGCAAAGTAACCTATTTGTTTTCCTTTAAGACACTCTTTTAAAGACCTAGAATGTTTGGCTTTCCAATGAAAACATAAGTTTTGTCATTCTTTTGACTTAGGAGAAAAGCCCAGACCTTTGGAAATACCTTATGGTACATCATCATGAAGGGTAAAGCATGTATCAAGAGATTAGTTGAAGTCTTGAGGTTTGCAGGCAGTCTTTTAAAATTGTCCTGTTAAATGACTTCTGTCTAAGGCTGTGGGGTTCTTAGTCTGACAGGACCTCTGTGATGGACATTTGAGATTTAATCCTCTCTATCCTTGATCTTTGAACTCACATGTTAGACTAAATGGCCAAACCTTGTGGGAGCTACAATATGTGATTAGCTGGCTAGAATTAAAATAAAAACATCATCTCTGTTTGTACAAAGCTGGTCCTGTAACTTGTTGCAGTATGACTTGTTAATGTAATGTTCAAAGACTATTTTCTGTGGTGCATTGTTTTTTAAAGCATGCATTACAAGTGTTCAAATTCAGATGGAGGGTGTCTTTGGGGAGCCATAGGCCATGCAGCCATACAAAGCCTGACTCACTGTTCTGAGAATTTTACACAGCAACGAGTATAAATGGAGGTAGTTTAAAATCCACTCCCATTTCATTAATTTGTTATGAGATTCATTGAATGGGCATCTGCACATCAGGGTGTATAAGGCATGACGGGTTGTTATTGAAACTGTTTCAGCTTTCTTGCAGCAGTTTGAGAACAAATCTAAAACCTGTCTTAACTAAAGCAAGGGTTGACTATTATGAACTGTGTTAATTTGCAGTCATAACATACAAAATGTATATTATGCAACATAGTTTCTCAAACCAACTGTTACCCTTATTTTCTAAGTGGCCTATAAACCTTCCATTGCAAATAAAAACATCTTGAAAAAGCATAACAATGGAAGCAGAAAGGCAGCAATAATTGAGGTCTTTGGGGGAAAAATTGCTCTTTGTGTTTACATTGTAGTCCTTAAATAAAGCAGGGGTTTTATTACTGTGTCCGTTATCCATATTCTTTTATTGGTATGCCTATATCTGCAGTGTATTCTGTGACATAGAATGGCTAGGACGTGTAATTACTTGTTCAAAATCTCCCACTGTGAAGTGAATCTTCATTTATAAATGGTTTCAAGAAGTGCATTCAGTATTTTTTTTCTTTGTATGTAATTTTTGCCGTAGAGGATCAGTTATCTGCCATTGACTCTTTGATCGATTCTATGAATTTGCTTCATGAAGATGATGACGGAGAAACTTTTGAGGACCTGTTTAAGCCCAGCAAAATTCCAAATCCTCGTTTTCAGAGGTTATTTCAGGTGAGGTGAATGACAGGGCATTTAAAAAAAAGTTACTTTGTTGAGGCTTTTCACCTCTGTCTCACATTGGAAAGATCTGTGTTGTGAAAATGGGAATACAAATTTTCTGCATTTAAGTATAGGGTAGGCAGTTGGTTTGTATGTCCTTGGAAGATTTTATTCTTAAAATTTCCTGTTTCCATGAAATAAGAGGAGTTATCAAATATCCACAGGCACCTAGACTAGACAAGTTAAAACCTTCTTGTGTATCTCAAGATTTTATTGCCACAATCATGGTGCAGATGTAGACTCAGTCTTCAGCTTCTGGGCAAAGAGAGAAATTGACTGAAAATCAGGGATCTCTAGCTCCTCATTTTGTGTCCTGTCAAAACTTGAGCAGAGTCATTTTTCTGTGTTTTGTTGCATCTAGCAGTGGTTTCCAAGACAGGTCAGTCTGAGGTGAACTTGATCACTAGTAAGTGGTTAGCATTGTTGACATTTAAAATACTCTATCTGAGTGTCTGTGCCTGGTGCATTTTACAGACAGCAGAGCAGTTAACATTTCTTGCAGTTATTGTATCAAGGTGTCTACATTTTTATTTACATTCCTTTCATCATGAATATTTTAGTTGGAACTGTGACTATGAAGGACTTAACTATAGATTAGAATTCAAGTTTAAGAAAATGATACAGCAAATTCCAAAATAAGGAAAATTGTGATGCACTTTATACAGCTGCAGAATTGTATTGTATACAGAGCCATGGAGATACATTGAGTGCATGACTCCATTTGGAAATTCACCAAAAATGGTATTGTAACAACCATGGTCATCATATCTTAACAATTTACAATTTTTTTTTTTAAATTAAGAAAACTTACCAAAAGCTTCCAAAAGCCATGCTGCCTCAGTGTTGTGAAAGCAGCAATGGATCTGAAGGTCATATGTATGTTTCAGGAACATATGTAAGCCTGCTGTCTTCAAATCCTGCTCTGATTGACACCTGAAGAACTCTGTGTTCCCTTCAAATTCTGATAGTCATATAACAAGACAGTCTGTGAATGCAAGATTTGGTCAGTAGAAGGTTATTGCTGAGCAAGAGCTTAAATGGATTGACCTTTGCACGACTTAGATTTTAAGGGTTGTAAAGCTTGGGTATCACAAAAAAGTACGATTTTGCTTGTAAATGAAACACACAGGAAATAGAATTTCCTCTATTTTATTGTAATATTATTCACATTATTTTGATCCAGTGGGTGTCACCTATCAACAGGAGGTGTTTCCTTAGGTGTGCCATTTGTCTTCTGAAGCAGTGTGGTGGTGGTGTCAAGGGCTTGAGATGAGTCAAGGGCTGCTGGAAGAAAGTAACTACTTAACTCACCAGTTACCTTAGGGGATAATAGAATTTTGTAAGGGTGAATGCTACTGCTGGAAAAAGTATTTATTGGCTGCTTAAATGTACTAGGTAGTATACAGTTTGTGTTTGCAGAACTTGCTGTTTATACAGCCCTAGTTACTATTCCTTGTAGTGCTTTCACACAGCCTGCACACAGTCCCATTTTTTTGTCTGGGTTATGAAACTGGTATTAATTGGTATGAGTTGCAGACAGATTGTTCTTGCCTTTGCTGCAGTCATGCTCCAAATTCTTAATATTTATCCCTTAGACCAAGTGCCACTGCTGGTTCCTTAAGAACTGTGAAGAAAACTATGAATAATCTGTTGAATGTAGCCAATAAATTCATTGGGCTGAACAGGACCTAAAGGTGATTCAGAAAAATAACAGAAGACAGGATGAACTCCCCCTTCAATTTCTTGCTCTGTTACCTCATGAAGATATTTGGAATGATAAGTGACAAGAGCCAGAATTTAAACAGAAACATAAAGCTCAATTGTATCACTGGAAGTAGTGGTAAGCATTGGAAAATGACAGAGTGGAAAGGAATTGCTAATGCTTGATGGAGTGGAAGATGAGTAATATCCTATATCCAGAATTTCAACTTTTATTCCTTCCTGCAAAAAAGCCCCAGTGAGCTTCTGTAGCTTTTGTGGTGGCAGACTTCCAATGTCATTGTTTAAGTTGTTCTTCTTAAATACAGGTATTTGAAGCAAATAAGATAATTGGGGAGCGCAGGGTATTTTTATTTGATAGCCACATAAACAAATTGCTCAGCAATTTGAAGTTTTGTGGGGACAGTGGCCTGAAATGGCTCTTGTTAGACCACATGTAAGTGACCATAGAGGATTCAGCTCATTTGTAAGTTGTTGGACTGTACAGTGATGTTTTGGCTTATTTTTTTCAAAAAGCAGAGTAGCCAGGGGGCAGAAGGTAGCTCACAGAAGTTCCTAAGGGCTTTCAACACATAATTTTAGCTCTGGTTTAATGTAGAGAGTCTGTTGGAAGGTCATAGGATTCAGTTCACACAGGTTTAAACACCCTAAAGTTAGCTAACTAGTCCAAGTCTATTCCATAATCCACGAAAAGAAGAACATAGAAAAAGTAATTGATCCTTTTTGTTTTGGAGATCATAAGTACATGCTGGTTGGACCATGCAGGGTGAGTAGGTGACTCGTATAGACTAGATGATTATCTTTTAGATATCTGAATCTCTCTCCAGTGTTCTAAGGCTTTAAATACTATCCATGGTTTAAAGATTTGCTAAATTATGTTCTTACAGAAGTGTCACAGTTTAATGCTGGGCTGGCAATTAAACAACTGATGGATGCTCTCCATTAATTCCCCTTCCTGACAGAGAAAGGAGAGGGAACAAGGGAGAGAAACTCAGGGGTTGGAAACTGAAGTATACAGCTTTAATGAAACAGTACTGTTGAAAAAAAAATTATGTACAAATATACACAGAAATGATACCATGTTTCTCTCCCTTTTCCCCCAGTAATGCTCATGTTACCACCAGGGCTGCAGGGCAGGCCCTGGAAAAGTCCCAAGCTGGATGCAGGAGTGTGGAGGCAGGCAGGAGGTGAAGGCAGGAACACACAGGTTCAGGATGGCACAGATCAGGATTGCAGGCAGATGAACAGACAGAAACCTCCCAGGATGCTGTCTATGGATGAAGAAGCAGAAGGAAGAGGTTGACCATTGTGATCCCTCAAATTTATACTGAGTATGATGTGTATGGGATGGAATATTCCATCTGGTCAATTTTGGTCACTTGTCCTGTCGTCTCCTCCCTAAAAGAGGGATGCAGGTGTGACCCCTTTACTCCTTTCTCTTTCCAGAGCATAAGAAGTTTGTCAGACCTGAGCAGTGGCCTTGGTTCTGCACACCATTCTCTAGCCATAACTATAAACAACAGGCATTATCAGGCCTAAAAGCAGACACTGACTGCTTTTAATTTCATGATTGCAGCTACTTAGAAGACACTTAGCTGAAAACAAAATTACAAGACAAAAAAATTAGTTCTGTCCTGGCCCAAACCAGAACAAGTGTGTTCCTAGGTGCTGTGTGGGAGCGCTGGACATTTTCTTGCAGTAAATTCCTGCTGTGCATTTATGCCATTGCTTAGCATGGAATTATGTGAAAAGCCCCCTTCATTACATCCATTGACCAGTATCTTAGTGTGACCCCTGTTGCTGAAAGCTGGCTACATCTCTTGATTGGAAATGTAAGGAAACTAGGGAGAGCTAGAAGTTGCTGACAATATGCATGAATAGAATGGGGAGTCTGGAAACTAGTGGCAGTGTAGGTTGCTTTCTTGATGGTGAATGTAGGAGTGATTCTTGCTGACACAGGAGGAAGAGGAAACAAGGTTAAAAGGGACTCAGTTTAGGATTAGAAACTTCAGATCAAGTCTGTTTGAAGTCATCTCCATTTAGCACCTGAGTTTTGATGGTACCTGCCACATCCTGTTTCAGAGTATGTCGTTTACTCTAAAAACAAGAACAAGTGGAGGCTGGGGCTACTCAGCCTGCTCAACTCTTGTAGCTGCACACAGAGATTTTAGATGGAAAGCCTGAAAAACACATTCACAACAGGGGATTAAGATTTTTGCTCTGTGAGTTTAATTCAGTCCCCTAATGTTGTTTTAATATTTTATTTTGTATCACAAGAGCCATTACTGCAGCTGCCAGAAACATTTTTATTCTCTTTTGAAGTAATTATGTCTTAAATCATTAGAAGTGTTTCCAAATCAGTAGCCTTGTATTACTGACTTCTTTTGAAAGTATACTCTAGTATGGATTGGAATCTTAATGGCAGCAAGAAAGCACATCAGTATTGATGTGTAGCATATGGTCTGGATTTTCTTTATTGGCAGCTCTTCATCACAAATAGAGGGATTTTTTGGTTTGCTTTGGGTTTGTTTTTTAAATTAATGTAGTGTTTGACAGGTAACAAGGGAGCAAATCTCTGCTCTGTTCCTAGTTTACTAAGTAGTTACCTTCACACTTGTGCCTAATTCACCCAGTACGATGGGCTTGGAAAAGTTACTCTCCATGTACATCCCATGTTTTCATGTGTGTGCATGCACCAGTACCTGGCTGTATATATGCACATACATTTCTGCTGCTATCCCACACTTCACAACATTTAAGGGATACCTACTTTGTCTTTAAAATTCTCAATAGAATTTCTGATAGTCTCACTCATTAACCTCATCTCTGTCCCTCTGGCTGTTTGTGGTCTTTACACTGTGGTGGAAAAGCCTTCTCCTCTGTACCTCCTACCATCTGTTCCAACTGTGATGTATGTTGGTCAGGTTCTTTCATTCCCTCACTCTTTTCAAAGCTAATTTGCAAACATACCAATGTTCTGTGCCTCACCTGAGTACGTTTAACTTCTCTCTTTCTATTTGCTCTTGAACTGGTAAAAATTTCTCTTGTATGCCTACTGAGTTTATTGACCAGGAAAAGCTACTTTCTTTGAGGGACAATAAACCATGAAAGTAACAGGAGTACATGGTTGAGATATAGATCTTGTTGCCTAATTTTAGAATGTGTAGAAATCTTTCATGTAAGTGTTGCATAATAGAACTGCATTTTAAAGGTAAAGTGAAGTTAAAAAGCTGAATAGGTGCAAATGACTGTATATACTTGCAGCCCAGAAAGCTAATTGGATCCTGGCTGCATTAAAGAGAAATGTGGGCAGCAGGCTGTGATTCTCCCCCTATACTCTGCTCTCCTGAGACCCCACCTGGATTACTGTGTCCAGTTCTGGACAAGAAATTCTATGACTGTTTCATTCCTGAAATTTTCCTGATCATTTTTGTAGAACTCATTCCAGTGAGTGTAGGAACATTCCTCTGCATCAGTATTCTTGTTAAATATCGTTATTAATCTCCTTAAGCAGCTTATCATATGACTTTGGATCTACTTGTGAGCTGGAATTTTTGTCAGCCTATGAAGGCAGCATGGCAGATGTTTTACATGTACGATATGAAGTCTTGCATACAGGCATTATAATAAAAGCACATGGACTAAACGTTTTTCTTCACTCATATTGTTTCTTGCAGTGCTTGCAGCATAAGGCTTTTCACCCCAATGAGCCATTGCCACCAATTGAACAGCACCTTTTAGAGATGATGGAGATTCCCCGTGTAGTAAAAGAAAGGTGTCAGGCTCCTCTTGAAAAAGTAAAAGCACTTTTCCCCTTAAAAGAAGTTAGCAAGAAAAAAGAAGAGAAGACTGCTCAAGACATCTTCAAAGACAAGTAAGTTGGGAATGTATTGTGGGTTTTAAAAAAACCTTTCTTTACACTTCAAATTGTTTTTACTGGATGAAGCAGGCCGAGTCTTTTGAATGTAAGACCAATGAGTTATATATTGAAATAATTGAGCAACATATTGAAAAAATACTGATGGGTGGAAAATATTGTGGTGTCACAGAAGGACTGGCGTATTTTGTGAATAGTGTGGTCTTACTGTTCTGGGGCAAGACACACCAGGAGCCAGTCTGTAGCTTCCTTATGTCTGTATTTTTTATCACAGAATCCATCAGGTTGGAAGGGTCTTCAGAAGGCTGCTTGTTCAGTCTGGTCTTGAAAACATCCCATGGCTGGAAACTGCACATCCTCTCTGGGCAACCTGTTGCATTCCTTTCAGTCTCCTTGTCAAGCAGTTTTTTCTATGGGAGTTATGAAATAGGTCAAATAAGAATAACAGAGGTTCTTATTTAGTTTAGAGTAAATGCTGCAGAATTTTAAATGAGCTTCTCAGCTTGTTTGATTTAGGTTGTTTTGTAGCTTTTGTTTTGAATTCCAAACCAAAAGAAAAGGAGCTTCATTATTACTTACTGTGCAGTAAATGTGGATGTCATGATAAATCAAACTGTTAATGGACTCTTCTCTGAACACCTAGTGTCTGAACAGTTTTTAAGATATTTTTGCTGTTACATATACTGTGTTCACTTCTATTTGTGCCACAAATGTGAAGTATAAATGCGTAATTGCTCCTGCACTGGTACCATCACCCCAGCCACGAGTCAGTTTGCTCAAACAAAATTTGCTTCTTAGAACTGAATTTCTTGAATGGCTGTAATATAACCAGTGGGTCCCCTGAGATGCTGGAGAGTTTTCAGTTAGCTCATTCTCCTTCTCTTCTGTTTGTTGTTTGTTTTTTTGTTTAGTTGTGTTTTTTTGGCTCAGTTCTCTCAGTGCTAGGAACATCTTTGAGCCAATCTGAGGCCTTGCTTAGCTAAATCCTTGAATATCCTTTATCTTGGATTGGCTAGAGCCTCCTCAGTGTCTTGTCTTTGGGAAGACATGACATAGGACTTCTCACGTTACTGCTCTGAAATAATGGCCACATTTTTGTATACAGACTGGGAACCACCTTCCTTTTTATTCTGTTTATTGTTTTGTGTGCCTGTCTTACCTGGGTGTGTCAGAGAATTGATGTTGGTTAAGTTCTCTTGTCCTTGGCTCTGTGTTCCTGTTTCTCTGTGTGCATGTATACATATGTACATACATATATGTGTATTTTAAAAAGAGATAGGACCAGTAAAAAAAAAAAAAAAAAAGAAAAGCAAAGCTTGGTTCCAAACAAGCTGGGGATAGAACACAGTGACATCAATTTGACAAGCAAGCAAGAAAGCTCTTTCCTCTAAAGACTGGTTACCTTTTAGAGGAGTGATGAAAGTAGCTAGAAAAATACTTGAAATAGAAATTAGCGTAAGGCATTGCAATGATTTAAAAAATGTGTAAGGGAGGCAAAAGGATACAGACTCAAGTATGCAGTGAAGAATGAATGGTAATAGGATTAAAAGTAGAAAAAACGTTGCTGTAGTAATGAATGGGAGCAGTACTATTGTCAGTACTAAAACAGAAGTGTTAATTTTGGCTTTCTGTATTTGGTGAAGAGCTAAATCTTGTAATTAAATCACTTGGTAAACGTACATCACTGTGCAACAATTACTAAAGAAAATGTTAATCACCAGATACCATTAAATTTATTAAAACTGTAAGATCTAGATAATTTGCACTAAATTGTTTTGGAAGAGTCGGCTAGAAGCTCTCTTGAACATTATTTTTGAATCCTAAAAGGAATTTGTTTCTTCTATCATTATATTGACCTGATTCATCTCTTCTTAATTTCTAAGGTCTAATTGGATTAAAGAAGCATAAATTACAAAGGAAACAAAAATACATTAATAAAGATTTTAACATTGAGCATTAGTTTGTTTCACTTTTGCTAAGTTATGTGTGGTTTGAAAAATGCAGTAAACCAGAAAGCATTTTACTTTTTTCATCCTTCTTATGTTGGCTTTGGAAAGGCTGATACTTCATCCAGTTTTGCAATATGTGAGAGGCTTCTATATAAATGTAGAAGTGGGTGTTTTAAATTAGTCTTGTATTTCATTTTTTATCTAGAATGGTAGTTGCACGTTTTACAGTTTAAAAATACTGCTAATCAATGCATTACCAGGAACAGATTCTAAATGTCATATCCTTGGCTGGTATAAATTGGTATGGATTCATTAGTTTCTGCTGTACTGCACTGATTAATGACAGCTATATTTTTGGTCCTAGGCAGTTAAATGCAGCTTCTTAATTTATGTTCTTCTCCTTCCTCCAATCTCAAAGCATTTTGAGTTTGTAAAAATAATGCAGGCAGAAAAAGATTTCAAGACATTGCAATTGAGCAGAAAAGTCCTTTGGAGAAAAAGATTCTAAAAGAGAATTTTCATTGTTCTTTGCAGCTTTCATCAAACAACATTAACCAGAGTTCTTTTATGTTGAAGTAGAAGTTCTAAACTTACTGGCATTAGACAAGTTTCAGTTTCTTCATCTTGCAGACAGGCATATCAGCTGTCCAGAGCAATCAAGCAGCTTGTTCAAGGTCAGCCAGAAAGTCAGCAGAGTTGAGAGTGACGCAAGGTATCCTTGTCCTGAGACATAACCAAAGTAATAATTTTTCCTAGAGTGACAAATAAGGTTATATAGAGGGACAGGAGTTGCTGAGTAGAAGGGATTTCATTTCAGTAGTGGCAAAATTAAATAAAGGACAGAAAAGACTACTGAAACAAAGTGGGATAGACACTGCTTGTAAATTAGGGGAGGAGTGATGAGTGTGCTGTACAAAGTAAGAAGGAAGGCTGTATAAGTTCTCTCTAATGGTTAGTTGCCTCTGTAACATGCAATGCAATTTTTAAAATCAGTTTTAATCTTGTGGAATGCAAAATGGTGTCTCATTCAAGATCTCTGGCCTTGGCCCTACATTGTCATGCAGTTCCTTACTTCACTGCAACCTTAGAATTTTTAAGAAAAAATTCTTACTTTGTTTTGGGATTCCTTGAGTACAAGTACTGTCTTTTAGATTACTATGCAGCTTTCAGTCATTCTTAAACTGACATAGATTCTTCTCTGTCAGTAGCCTGTCACATTAAATGACATGGAACACAGTGTCTGGTTTTCTTTCCTATTTGTGATTAGGTGGATTTTCTTCTGTTGTCAAGATATGCTCTGAAGTTTGGCACATTGGATGTTATAATTAAGTTCCTGGTTTGAGTGTACACCTTGATGTACGTTACCTGTGAGGGCAAAACTAGAAAGTAATCTGAAATCACAATTAACTTCTTAAAAAGGACTGATACTCTTTTGAAGGCCTTTTGAGATGTATCTTAATGTGTCCTGAGAGAGGTCTCAACTACTTAACTTGGATTTGGCTAGCAAATTTTGACTGCTCTAAGTGGAAGATTATAAAGCTGTTGTGTGCTGATGTAGAACGTGGGTCATTAGACTCAAAAGCCACTGTGTAAAGAGATTTGTGTATCTGTAACAAGACAAGAACCAGCAAGTAATTTTGAAGAGTAAATAAATTTCTTACTTAAAATGTTAAGTTGCATTGCCATTGCATGTTAAGAAGATCTGGTGAGAATACCAAATGTCATGTAATATACTGTAAATTATCAAGGTTAACTCAATATACAGGTTCTGTATAAATAAACTGGATAATAAATAAATTTGACTGTTGTGACTGAAGTTGTTATGTATTTACAAAGGTGGAGAAGATTCCTGTGAGTCAATTAATTCCTGAAATAAGCATGAATAATCTTGCATGTTCAACAAGCACTGTCTTTCCCTTATGCTGAGTTTGATGTCTGTTTCTACTGAATGTTTTGTGGAGCCTGTGGGGAAAAATGAGGCATCTTTTAGTGTTAATTTGGGAACAATTGTCTAATGAAGTTTTGTCCAGTGTTCAGTATATATTTCAATGATTTACTGTCTCCCTTCCTAGTAGGCAGGACACTTTACTTTAATAGTGAATCCTAATTTTTGTCCTTACTTGCAGCAGTGAAGATGGACCCAACCCTAAGAAACCAAAAATTGAAGATGAGGAAGGTAGTTTTAGCATCATGAAACTTGCTGAAGGCAACGTCACCTCTGTAAGCATATTTCACAAGTCTGGTTATTAAAGGGGTAGGTTAATTTATCTAAGTGTATTATAGTGAATATACAGAATTCCTGATAAAAGTACAGTTTCTAGCTAAAAAATGACTGAAATATTGTCTGCTTGTAGATTTGAGACTCTGATAGAGATATTAATGACAGCTTCCTCTGCCCCTATGATATGCTAGCACAAGTTTCCATCAGCCATGATGAAAAGGGCAAGCCTGAGGATCTGAAGAAAACAGAATCTTGTATTTGTGGTTCTGTGGTTGAATTTTGCTCTTGCTCTCTTTACTTATTAATCTTTTACTTATTAATCATATTTAATGAAAATTTTTATTGGATTTTAGAGACTTTTTTCAGCATTTGTTGGGATCCCAAATCACAAATTTCGCTTCATTTTGGTGATAGGCTTAATGCCTTAGTTCCAGATAGTCTGTACATGGATAGATGAAGCCTGAACCATTTGATTCACCTTCCATTATTTGATTGTTCATATTACAGGACAAAAAGGTGATTTCATATTATTTGAGATAACTCCTCTTGTTTTCAAACTGTCCTTTATGGTTGGTTTTTAAAATTGAGATTTTAAAAATATTTAAATACTTTGTACTCCTAATGTACACGAAGAGACCAAGAAAGCTTATAGAATTATCAAAGAATTATTTTGACAGCAAACAAAATCTTCAGATAAACTTATGAGAATTTTGATTCATGAAAGGACATGTTAAGCAATGTATTTTTTTTTCTAAAGTTATTGCACCTGTTTTTCAGATATTTGTTAAATTTGACCTGGTTCTCAGTTCCTTTATAAAGTTTCTACACTTGTACGGCCATTTGGAACTCCAACTTTAAGATATTGGAGTGGGCCAGAAATCATAGGTGAATCAACTGCAAGCTTTTATTTTTGAGCTTCCCTTTGGAGAGGCATCCGATGATTCTGTACCCACATGCCTGGGAACTCCCATTCCTCATTAAGCATCTTGTCAAGATCAGCGAGTGTTCTGTGCTGCAGAAAGCCTCAAAACTGAACTAGTGTATAGGATGAATTACTGAGCCTCTGACCTGGAAACCCCAGAGCATATGGGTGTCATATAAGAGTGCAACATAGGAAGTGTACCTTCATCTTGCTCATCTCATAACTAGCCTTTGCCAGGAGTACTGTGTGTTACCACACGTTGTCAGACTTTGCATGCAGAGCATTTATGAGCTTCTGTTTCCCAATTAAAATAAACAGAATCTTAATGATTCTTGTTGCCTTGAAAGAATAAAGGATGGATATTGACAGATGATTGTGTAATTTTTGGACCTTTTTTAGGTTGGCAGTGTTAGCCCAGCAGAAGATTTCCGAATTCTGGTGAGGCAGAAAAATGCTGACTTCAAAGACGGTAAATTACTTTTATCTTAATTATACTTAGTAGCATCTTCAGAGTTTGGTAAATGCAATGCACTTGTCTAACCATAAGTTTCTGGTGGTATGTGAGATTCTCTGGAGTTTACTGCTTAGCTTCTAGGGCCACTCAGTAAAGAAATATGTCTCTTAATTCCCATATCAATATTTGCCTTCCTCATTTGAAAGTCTCAGAAATCTTGGTTTTTTGTGTAAGATGGCACTAGGCAGCTACCTTGAGGCATCTCCAGGTGTTTCTAACAGAGGATCCCTTGGACTGCCTCATTTGAACTGGGTATCGGCTTCTCATCTGACTTCATGGGATCTTTCTGACTTGAACTGAAGGGCTGTTAGCTGTGTGTGGTGTGAGAAACCTGTCTTCTTCTGTCTACTTTATGTGTTCTATGAAGAAATAAGAATCCAATGCCTGGGTTTTAAATCTTTGCATGTGAAAGATCAGTTGTTACTGCATGTTGTGTGTACAAGAAAGCACAGGTGAATTTAGGGTGTGACAAGCAGGTTGTATGCAACTCTTAAAGCTGAAAGCAGGATCTGTGTGCCCTGAGTCTCTTCTCAGTGTACATCAAGATAGGGTTTTGATGCAGAGGTGAAGAAGAATAGGAAGCACATGTCAACCACTGTCTTGCCCTAAATCTGAAAATTCAAAGGAGTTCTGATTTGTTTGTATGTAATTGCCCTACTGGAGCTGCTATATCAGGTATCCAAAAAAGAATGCACAATATGAATGTGGTCCTTTTTTCCTTTAAAGAATGATTTTAAGGTTGTGGCAAGATGAGGTTTATCTACCAAATAGTCACTTATATAGCTTTTCTTTTCAAAGAAAAAGATTGGCAGAGGTGCTGCAGTTATGTGCTGGGTATTTCAACAAGGCCATTCATCCTTTTAGACATTGTTTGAGAAGCGTGTTGAGTAGCATATTGATTAGTGACATTCTGTTAAAGCCTACATAGCTGTTTCTCTCCAGAACTTCCAGATCTGTAAGCCAGCTAGCCAGCTTTTTACATTAATTCTGCATTAGATACAGAAGAAATTTTGTGTAGAAAAAATACTTGGAATTGCATTCTCAAATCTAGGATATATTAGAGATGCAGTAAGGAAGCTTTGTACCCTGTAGTAGAATACAGAAACTATGAAACCATTGACTGCTTGGTTATGGTAATTAATTTCATCATCTAGGAAAGCTTTAATGCAGGATTAAGTATAGTGATTACCCCTGAAGATTATTTAACTAAAGAGTGCTTAAATATGTCCACTTGGGTGCTGTGCTGGAGATAACTGCAGTACATGTTTGGATGGCTTCTGAAATTTTGAGCAATCTGCTTTTACTCTGATATCTGTTCTGTAATTATAAGGTGTAGTTAGACAGAATGTAGTGCAGTCACCCATTAAAAGGAGAGAGAGAAGCCACTATAAATAAAAACGTGCTCTGCATATTATTTTTTTCTTCTGCATAATCCTTTTTCTGTTTCAGAGACTTAGGTAGCTTAATACATAAAACATTATACACATGTTTTTAATGGCTTGCTGTATTGGATTTTTGTTATTTAAAGAGTAAATGCTACCTTAAAACTAGTCAGTGGTATTAAGGGCTTTTTTTTTTTTTTTTTTTTTTTTTAATAATTTTGTATCATATTTAGTGGCTAAACATTTTTTTCCTCTCCTAGAACATGTGAAATGTAAAATGCCTTTGCAGGAAAGGATAATACGTGTCATTCAAAGTTTATTGAGAAAAAAGCAAACAATTACATTACGTGTGTCAGAATGCAGACAGAAGATTCATTGGGTTGCATCCTGTTTTGTTTCTTTCTTAGATAAAAGAGTATCCAGTGCAATCTTCCAAACTGAATAGGGCTTACATTCTCCTTTCATATAGGGCAGGAATTCCTTCTTCTCTCCACAAAATAACAACAGGTTCCCTTCACGAGGAGGAGGAAGGACTTTAAACTGCGTGGGGGTAGATAGGGAAGCTGTAGCACTAGGAAGAATTGTACTTTGAATTGTGACAATACGGTGGCTTTTTAATTACATTGCAGGTTAATGGCATACTTCTTCTTCAGTCCACAGCAAGACTCTCACCAAAACTGTAGTTACCAAAGTATGAAAGGGAATTTGTCATGCAGTTTGTAGGAAGACCTGACCTTATATTAATCGTTGAAAATGAGTACCAATGCATCTCCTGCAGCAACCTTGCTGTGATTTGTTGATCAGTGTTTGCCATTCATAGGAGAAGCCTGTGTGCAGGGCAGACAGTGCATGCCTGAGTGCTGGCTCCCACAGCAGACCAGAGCAGGAGAAATGACTCATTTGCTGTTAGGGAGAACTGGGTCATTAATGTGTAAATATATATATTTTTTTTAAATCTAAGAGTTTCAAATTGGCAAGAGCCTAAGGGATAGGCTTTCTGAGACTGTTAGCTCAATTCCTGGAACAGTAATCAGCTTTAGTTTTAATTGGCATCTGTGTAGTTTATTACAGTAGGAACCCACTTACGGCTTACACAGTGAGTTGTGTGTGAGGGTGTCAACTTACTGGTTAATGTTGATTGCTCATGTAACTACTCTTGTATTTCCCCTCCGGATAGCTTTACTTTCTTGTTTGCATTCATGGCCAGAGATGTCATTTTCTGCAGGTCTGTCTCTGAGCAGTTTCCAAGTGCACAGTCATCACAAAGAGCTGTCTTCGGGTAACAGCTTCTGACGTTTTTGTCAATGAATGCAAATAAAATAGATTAGTTTGCCTGAGTGGAATCTGATTGTTACTCTCAAGGGTGTACAGTGAGTTGCTTCATTGCTGTGGCTGCAGAGAAGATTCTCAAATACAGCAAGTGCTTGCCATCTTTGTAATGCCAGAGGAGTAGCCATATGACTATCAGTTCATCCTTTTTGATTATTCACAGGTTTCTATCCATGTCTGCATTTCTGAAGAGCAGAAGGTGTCTGTATTTTCATCTGCTTCTGTAGGAGATAAAGTGGCTTAATGGGGCGTAAAAAGGATACTGACACAGGCACAGTATTTGCTTTGATTTGTGAATTTTCTGTGCAAGTTTATAGGCTGGATTTCATTGCATCTTGCAGTACTCCTGAGAACTTGATGTCTGAAGTCCTATAGGTGAAAAATCTTTTTTTTTTTTTTTAATTTTACTGTTAAGCAGTGAAGAGAGAAAGCTGCAATGACAACTGTACTATTTATGGACATTAAAAATATCCAGATACAAATTGAACCAAATGTTTATTTTTTATATTTATAGCAATTTTGTTAATATAATATGCCAATTCCTAGGCAATTCTAAAAAATAAATTTAAGAGTCAGTAATAGCTTATATTTCAGCAGATAGTCTGTTGTGTCTGAGGTGTCAGAATTTTGCTGTGACATAGCTTCTTCAGTGAAAAGTGAAACACTGATTTTGCACTGTGTGCTTTAATTGTTTAAAAGAATATGTACAAGAGACTTGCTATGGAAATTTATTAGCCTCAACAAGGAAAATACTGTATTGCAAGATTTTCTAGAAATGTATATAGTTAACTATCTTACTACACCAAGGATAATTTAAAAAGAAACCCTAGTATTTACTTTGAGGTTTTTTGGCATATGTCCTTGCAGTTTGTCTGCATTTTTATCTTTCTCAATGTATTTGTGTATTTTGGAGACGATTCATGCTCTTCTCCTAGGCAGGCCAAATTCCATGACCAGTATAACGAAAATGATTCAGCCATTGCAGGCCAAATGCTTGAGTATATGGTTATTTTCAAGTCTCCTGTATGTCTCCTTCACAGAGAAGATGAAGCCAGATGCATCTTAAAAAATTGGGACAGTTTTCTGTTTATAATCTCTTCTATTAAAAAAAGATGATACTTATAGAACAATAGTGTAAAAATCATTGAGTTGATTTAGCTGATTTGTCAGTGACTTACTTTAAGCACTGCCCATTAATACAAATCATTACCACCACCACTGGATACATGAAAAAAATGGTAAAAACAGGAGTCTTTTGTCTACAGGAAGAGCTATGTTTTTAACATGATCAATTTCTTAGGGGGGAAAGGGGAATCCCTAGGGAATCAAACTTGGGACTATAATACAGCCTTACCTGTTATTCTGCTTTAATCTGGTTGACATAGTGATCAAGACAAGGACCAAACTGAGCAAACATGAAAATATAGGTACACTTTTGTACTGTAAATACTCAGAGATAACAAGTGAATATAAATATTCATGGCATATTTCACAAGAAATAAGAGCACTGGTGATTGTGTTTTAGAGTAGAGAATGTATCTGAATGCCAGTGGGAAAGGGATTAAATGCTGCTAAAACTAAAATCTTCTATTCAGAGATTATTTTTGTGTGTAACCTGTAATTCTCCAGCCTTTAATCACTGTTTTTGTTGCCTAACAAATCCCATACAGAAGAAATGGGAAGCAGAGGATTAAAAGTTCTTGGGATGATCTGTAGAATATGGTGCTTATTAAGAGTGATGGAATTCCAGTTTATGCAAAATGTGGATTTTTCTTAGTTCACTTCCTTAAATGTATGTGTGGGATGGGGGAGGTTTGGAGAGAAGAAAAAAAACTTGCCATTACACAGTGGTGGCCAAAAACAGCTGTCAATTTGCACCTCTAGGACCTGCTTTTCCAAAAGCCCGATGCCTGAGCTTTGCTTAGGACACATTAGAGTTAATGCTAATATTTACAGCTTAGTTAAATAGACATCTTTATGTAGAACATGCCTTCCTCCAAAAATCTATCTGATGTATGGGAGATCAGTTTTTTGCCACTACCAAAACCAGTGTCACACTTATGGAAAGGCAGATGACAGGCAGCACGAAATCAACAGAGTTCTCAAACCTAAAAGTGTAAAGGAACAGAGTCAATTTTGGAGAATTGTCACATATAATTATTATCTACCATCTCTGCTATTGTCTTTGGTCCACTGAAATAGCCAGGACACAGGAATTTTATGTCTTTAAGATTTATCAGCCTGTCATTTAAGGGAGACCTAATGGGCAGGCCCGTTTTTTTGCCATGTAACCTATTTCCTGCATATATTACGGTCTTGCAGTGGCTCATAAAATATTGTAGGGTTTTTTTTTCTGTTCCTTACAACAGATTTCAAAAGGAGGCAGCTCACAGTCAGTAGCAAGAAGGAGTTTTTTCTTCCGATGCCTGCCAATGCAATCAGATGGAAAAGGATTAAAAATAAAAATAAATGCAAAGGAAGTAGAGTGTCTGATTATTGTCAGAATGATTCCAGCATACTGTTTAGAATTAAGACTTTCATTGCACCCTCATAGTGCCTGGGGTTTTAATTTAACACATCAGTGGAAGGGCAACATTTAAAAAAAATCACCATCACCACTGAAAACACCAGCAGGACTTGCTTTTATTAGTGCAATTCGTAAGAAATCAGAACATTTAATGAGAAAATCGTTAACCATTAAACAAATGGACTGTCTTAACTTGGGGAGCTTAAGTAGTGAGAATTCTATTTAGTTTGTCAGCAACTGGTAAAATAAAAAGAATGAGCTGATCACTTCTGGAGCAGTAGGCACTTGAGCACACTTTCTTCTGTGATAGCTGCTGTTGGACAGAACCATTATCTGCCTCCTTTTCCAGAAACTGTAGCGTTTCCCACTCCAGAGCTAGTGGGAGAATATCAAATATGTCTTGTTTCACTCTTTTCAGAGATGCTGTCCTTCAGACTCAGTTCAATTAGGCATTTTATAGAACCTAAAAATAGCAGCAAGCACTGTTTACTTGCAGTGAGCAGAATGGAATATGATATTTAAACGACGTCTGCTTCTTGGTGTCTTTACTTCTTCTTGTCTCTTCCATCACTCTGGCAGATATGTTCTATGTTGATATTTGTATGGATGAAATAGTTGCAGTTACATCTATGCCCATAACATCTGAATGTAAGTAGGGTTGTAGGTTAGGCCAAAGATAATGCAGGACAGGCAGATGCTATGACTTGTCCAGAATACTTTCCTACATTTTCTTCCCTTGTGGCAACATCACCTTTAATCTCCCTCGATAGATTCCCCCTTTTAAGAATTCTAAGGATTTCTCCAATCTACCTGTGGTGAAGAGGTTAACTGGCTTTGTTTGAATAGGTACTTTTTTCTTTTGTTCTTAACTCTTTGCTTTTGTTTTGAGAGAAGCAGTGACCATTACTTCCTATTGATCTCTTTCACAGAGCTTCTGAGTTTATAGATCACTGTTGCATGCTCCTCACACTTGTCTTTTCCCAGGCTGAGGCATCTGCAGATGGTAAAATTAGGCAGTTCCTCACCTGTAACTAAGCATGAGGAAAACTTAGTGCTAAAATCCAGCATAATTTGGTTGGGCTTGTGGAGCTCTTGGAGACATTTTCACCTGTCACATTTGCAGTGTTTTACATCTGCCTGCCTTCTAGGAACTCAACAGAGAAGGTGAAACTGGTGCTTCCCTTCTTGCTAGGACAAGTCTCACTGTTTGCCTCTGTTTCTCTCTGTCAGGCGTGCACAGTTTATAATA
Organism: Florisuga fusca; assembly: GCA_038090715.1. Lineage (NCBI taxonomy): Eukaryota > Metazoa > Chordata > Aves > Apodiformes > Trochilidae > Florisuga > Florisuga fusca. Next base: position 14,783,432 of record JAAWXA010000020.1, read on the forward strand.
CCACCAGAACTGTAAGCAGCATTGCCCTGATGAAAAATTGTCAAACTACCTGTATAGAGACGAGAATGTCAGTAATAGGAAGGTAGTTCAACAGCTGTTGTTTTGCCATCAGTACACCTTCGTTATAAAGTTAATGCTTTAATTGAAATATGTGTGCATTTCACAGGGTGTTTCGGGGTTATGCTTTGCACTGTGGGACATAACCTCCCTCAGCTTTAGGATCCAAAGTGTTCTTGGGGCTGGATGAGGCTCTGAGCAGCCTCATCTAGTGGGAGGTGTCCCTGTGCATGGCAGGGGGCTTGGAACTAGATTACCTTAAAAGTCCCTTCCAACCCTGAAAATTATGTGATTCTATTATTCTGGTTTTACTTTCTATCAAACAAGCTATGGCAGTGCTTGCTTTCCTAGCCCTCAGGGAAAGACTTCTACCCTGGCCATGCTTGAGTTTCTTTGTGTCTAAGCTTTTCCAGAGAGGCTGAAGTAATTGTCAATAGCTTCATTAACAGTTGCCACCTTGAGTAACTGGAGTTGGTATGGGTATGATTAAATCTTTCGGTGCCTGTGGAATAGAAAAAGAGACATAAAGGAAAAATACTTTTTTGTTTGCCTTGAAAGTCTGCATTCATTGAGTTACTTATTTCTCCTTGTCTTTCAGTGAGTCAGCAGTTGATACACCGCATTGATCAGTTCCTGGAAAATAAAGGTTCACAATACTACATGAAAGGGATCAATTGTATCAGAGTTTTCAGAGAGGAGGCCATTAAGGTAACTCTTGTCTCTTTTAAATTAAAAACATGATGGGCCTATTTGCTGTATTAGACATTTGATAATTTGGTGCTACAACATCTTGTTTTGTAGATTAAAATCTGTTATGCTGTTTGAAAGTTTAGAAATATATTTGTGTTTTATATTTCTTTATTCTTACTGGAATGGAGACTGGCTTCGCTGGTATTACTTGCTGTTGTTTGATTTCTTTTAAACTCAAAAACAGTTGGGGGGGCCTGTGATCTGATGCTGCTGAAGGAAAAATTATCAGTCCTCCGAATTTCTTTGTAAAGCCAGTTATAAGAAAGCCTTCCTAGCTTTCTGAAATACAGTATTCATGAGTCATTGTTCCTTAGAACGCTTGGTTTTAGTAGAGATAAAACCCCATATCTGTACTGACTTTGTGTTCATCATGTAAAGTTTGCATCACTCTTTCATAAGCTACTTCAATATTTCTCCGTTATCATTGCTGTTACTTTTTTCAGCTGTCCAAGGTGCAGTGCTTTAATGATTTTCTGCAAGATCTGAAATCAAAGGTGGAAGATAAAGGTTTTGCTGATTTCTGGGAGATTGTGATACAAGGTAGGATGGCTTGTTAAAAATGGGACACTTAAGCTAACTCCAGAGCAACATTGTAATATGGTTCATTCTTGCATCCTGTTTTACAAAAAAGAAAAATTAAACCTTTTCATGTTGCGACTTCCTTTTTTGCACCAATAGTTTCAAAGCTGCAATATCCATAACGCCTTGCCAAGTTTTGTTAAAATGGTAAATTAATTGTGGAAGAAGAGACACAAATTAAATGTTACAGGGTAAAGAGAGGAAGATTCTATGTCAGCTGAATTTCAAAACAAATGGAAAAAACTCATGCAGCAGGTCTATAAAAAGATTCTTCCAAATTAAGCTTGAAAAAAGGCAAGATAGCATCGAAATATGTAGCTGATCATTTTGTGTTTTAATAAACTGAAGGACAGAATATGTGGTAATAGGACACCTACCTATGATTAAACTGGGAGATATGAGGCACTGCATTGACAGAAGATATTCAGAGACTACGCAAATGATAAATAAAGGAACATTTTCACAAATACGAAACATGGTGAACTAAAAAAAATCTTTTATGTCATACTCTTGTTTTGAATTAGAACCACTGCAGAAAAAATCTGTTAAATTCCCATCTGTATCTCTGAAAGGTACACGCTATCACAAATGCAATGATATGCTTTTGTGTAGCACCTTTAAAAGTGACAAACTCCACATACTCTCTAATGTTAACTTCATCCAACTTTTTGAATGACAAGATGGGAATTTGTTTAGTAACCCAAAACAATAGCACAAGACAACACTGAAATATCATATTCAGTCGCAGTATAGAGGCCCTTCTCTGGAAAAAGTTGAAAAAAACAAAACAAACAGCAACAAAAAAAAACAGACAATGAAAAAAAAGCAACAAATTTTCACAGAGTTGTCATGGTTGGAAAAGATCTCTAAGATTACCATGTCCAACTGTCAATCCTCTGCCCCCCCTCCCCAGTAAATAAAATGTATTTATCTCTATCCTCATGCCCACTAAGCATGTCCTCAATTTCCTCATTCATCTACACGGCTTTTAAAGACTTCCAGGGATGGTGACTCCACCTCCTCCCTGGGCAGTCTGTTCCAATGCCTAATTACTCTCTCAGTAAAGAAATTCTTCCTCAGAGCTAGTCTAAACCTCCCCTGGTTCAACTTCAGGCCATTTCCTCTAGTCCTATCATTATTTACTTGAGAAGTCAGCACTCACCTCCCTATAGCCTCCATTCAGGTAGTTGTAGAGAGCAATAAGGTCTCCTCTCAGCCTTCTCTTCTCCAAACTAAACATTCCCAGTCCCCTCAGCCTCTCCTCATTGAACATTGAAGCTTTGACAGCAGGAAACTTGCATCTTCTGAAGTCATGCTACAATATTATTTTTATAGTTTCTATCTGTTACAAACCAGAGTTTTTAACAAACTGGAGTATATTTTTGGGAAAAAAAAATTACAAATACAAACAGAGATGGTATTTTCATACAAAATAGGTTGTCTTCTTATGAGAAGATGATAAAGTTGTGGTGCTTTATACATAATCTAGCTGCTCTCACTTGGTGGTTGAAATTGTTTTCTTGCTGCTACCTAAAGCATCAGTCCTGTTTTCCCTGCTTCTTGCAACGTCGACCATCCCTTCTTTTCTGCCAAATGCAGCATGCAGTGGGTCTGGTCATGATTAACTGCAGTGACCAAAAGATGATGGATGTTAGTGAGTTAGCAGCTCTGGAGCAAGACAGATCTGTTAGACAAGTTCCCTTGTCTCATGAATCCTGTAGTTATGTGGGCACATAAAGGTGGCATTGCACTTGTTGCTGTAATGTTTATGAATCTATGGTTCTTTGCTCTCACATCCACAGCTCTGCTATATTCAGGCACAAACATGCTAGAATAGAAAAACTGTTGAGGTAAACAGTCATTGAGTTTTGGTTTTGCTTGGGGTTTTTGGGGGTTTTGTTTTGGTTTTATTGAGGCGTGGGTCAATGCACAGAATGGTGGTGCTTGCACAACCAAGGAGCAAAGTGGGGGTAGGACCAGGACTTTGCTAGACATACTGTAGGTAATCACAGCATAAGCGTGTGGTTATTTTTCTGAAGCTGTTAAGGACCTAAGAGCATACTGCAAATGACTAAAAGTGTAATTTCTGATATAGTTTCATCATTTCATCTGTAATCAATTATTTCAGTGTCTCATTAGTCTGATTGTCATAATATTAGCAATTTCCTAAGTGGATATTTCCACAAGCTTATGCATATGCTCATTAATTTATTTTTATATCATAGTTGACTCATTTACACAAGTCACATTTTCCTTTGAGCAATATTTCTTTATTTTTGCTGCTGCTGCTGACACATTTCAAAGTTGCAAGCCTTTTTTCATCTCTAGCATTAACTGTGTTTTTGGGAAGCCTTCTAATGATATTTTTATATCTCTTATTTTCTTAGACAGAATTTCTTTGATCACTAAAGTTGAAGCAGAGGGAAGTTTGGTGACTAGTGAAGAGGCTGAAAAGGTATCGGTTTTTTAATGAGCATTTATTTGTATAGAGTGTTTGCTATGGAACAGAAGATTCTTTCTGATGTGGTTAAATCCTTAGGTGAATGAAATGGGATCTTTATGAAGGAAAAGTGTCCTTTTTGTTAAACAGTTGAAATTGCCCCAATTCAGAGAAAAAATAATTCCCTAGCATGTACCACAGCATTTTGCTTTAATTGGTCTTTAGAAAGTAGCATGTATTGACATAATTTTCTGAAAATATTCCCTACAAAGAATAGGCACTTCAGGATCTCAGTGTAGTGGAGCAGCAATAGAATGTTTATCTATGCAAAATCACTATTTGAACTTCACAGAAAGAAATGGGATCTCATTGCTAGCACATGAGTTCAAAAATCAGGATACCTTTTCTGTCCAAAAGCGTTGGGAACTCTGGCAACATTAAGTTGTTATGGTTAGTTTTCACCATAGATGTGGTGATTCTGGTATTATTATTGGTGATCATACTAGATGCTTCTGGAAACAAACATGTTGGAGTGTTTGCAGATATTCTTTCTACAGAAATACAACACTTCACTAGTGATGAATGAAGCATGCCACAGTTACAAATGAGTGAATTTGAACAGGCAGAATGGTGCCTTCTGTTTGACAGGAAGCACAATTCAGCATCGCTGTCAGAAATTCTGTGTGGAGTGTGGATAAGATGAGCATTCCTGTATTAGACTGCTAGCCATGATTTTAAACAGTTTAGGAGAACGAAGATCCTTGTATTAAAGACCCCTCAAGGTAAACCTGTGGCTAAAATCACTAAGTACTTTGCAGAGAAGCAGCTTTTATGAAAGATGCCACATTGATTTTTGCGACTTCCAGGCCTTACATTAGCAATAACCAGAAGGGGGTAGAAGTAGGTTCTCATGAGTGAATTAACGAGTGGGTAAAAGGTTGTCTTTTAGAAACTGCTTTTTTCATCTGTAGCAATTTACCACAAGGTGAAGGCAGCACAGAAATGTCATGAAAACAAAAAGCTAACAAACTAAGAGTCTAGAAAATAAGCACTTCTGCAGAGTACAAATGACAGAATGTGATTTTTTTTTCTAGATATGGAGGACCTATTGGCTGTTTCTCATAATACATAATTGTGTGGAGCAGCTCTTTCCCCAATGGTGGTTTCAAAGAGCATCAGTTTTTGTCTCATATTCCAAGTGCTATGAATTCACTTGGAAACTTCCTAAGACTATGTTTCTTGAGAACTTCACTTTCTAGTCTGAAGCTGCCATCGGTGCTCAAAAACATGCTATTGCTGTGAGAAACAGCCACTTTTCCTTAAGGAAATCTCTGCTAGCCATTGTACGGTGTACTCTACTGTTGTCTTAACTATGAGCTCGTGGTAGCTGCAAAACAATGTGTCTACATAGGAGTACAGCACAAATTAAACTGGATTTGCAGCTGCCAGACTAAGCTGGAGCAAGGCATTGGCAGACTGACTGCAAAATTACTTTTCTGTTTAATGTCAGCCTACAGTCAGGCAGGTGTTGCAATACAGGGAAATTCATCTGTGATTGATTGATTGATTGATTGAAGGGCCTATAATATCCGTAACTTTTAAAATAGAAGAATAAGAGAAATTGCATGAAATCAGTTCTGCAAGAGTTTTTTAATCCAGCACTTACCTTGACTTTCAGAATAAATGGGTTGCATCTCCTTGCTTAGGAAGCAGTTTGTAATTCCAGTTATTCGTTAGACAGCCCTATCCCCACACATTCTCCAGATCCAAAGCCAGAACCCTGAGTTGCCATAGTTTCACATGACCTTTGCTTACAAAACTGGAAGACTCCATGTTCTTAGACTAAGAACTGCAGGGATAGAAAATTTTAGCTTGAGGTTATGGGGTTGATGTAATATGAGATTGACTGTCAGTGTGGTCCTGTGTGACACAAAACCCCTTTAATGTGCAGATCACTTGCTGGCAGCAGTTTCAGAACTGTTTTGGATATAAAATTTCAGGATTAGAGAGTTGCTGTTTGAAGAAGAAAGGAAGAATTAAAAGGGGCCCTTATTAGTGAGGTAAAAATTTTATTTTTCTTTTTGGTTGAGATAGGCTATCCATGCATATTTTCCAGCCACTGGGAAAAATGGGTTTAGGTACTTCTTTTTCCTATAATAGTGGAGGTACTCTTTTTGAAGCATGAGGATGATAGGTTAAGAAATCAGAAATGTCAAGTGCTTTTTGTGGCAGCTTTGGGGAAGATAATGGATTTCGGCACAACTGCTATATGTAATTTTCTTTTGCATAAATGTAAAACAGGTTTTGGAAAAAAAATACTTAGGATGTTCAGCATTTGATGGAAACTTCTTCATCGTACAATTCTTTAGGTTTTAGCTTTCTTTACCTAATTTCATGTGGGAAAGCTAATTTTGAAAACTTTGAAAAAATTGCTAGTACCAGAAGTTTGACTCTTAATTAACTGTGTAAAATGAAATGTGATCTTGCACAAAAACCCTTTCAGAGCTGACAGTGTCATCAGCTCTTAGTGTCATAGTATGTGCTTTACATTACTACTCGAGTGAGAACCTTTCCAGCAAAAAAGATACACAGACACACCACATCTTGAAATTCTAACTCCTGGCCTCGTCACAGTCTCATTTTTTGGCTACAAAATCTGTATGATAAGTTGAAGTCAGCATGTTTAAACATGAGTGTTGTCTGTGGAGTAAGAATTCTAAATACCTTTTGGATGTTGCTGTTAAGGATGCAGGAATGGTGTGACCTTTGAATAATGAGACAGGTAGGCAGAGGTGGTCTAACTCCTCTGTCTTTGGAGTTAACTGAAAGCAATGTATTTCCATTTCATTCTAGTGCATATGCTGTCTGGTATTTTCCAACTAGTATAATGCAGCAGGTCACTTCTCAGTGTTTTGTCCCTTGTCTAAAGCTGTCACTATTGCTCTAGAGAAGGATCAGAACATGCTTGTTATGTAAAATAATAGTTAAGCTTTTTACAGGACAAGTGTATTGTCTCTGAGCCTGTGACTGCTCTGATAGGGATCCCATGGCCTTTTACACAACCTCCATGGTTGTCATAGTCCTTGGGAAAATGTTACCTTGCTTTCAGGAGCCAGCTGTTTGTGCAGAAGAGTTACCTAAAGTCTAAACAGGTATTTATTGCCTGTTTAATATGGTTATTTTCTAACTAGCTGTTCTCTTCCATCATCTAGAGCTATAACAAGTTTTTTCTGAATTGAGGATGATGGAACTCAAAGTCATGGAATATGGCTTTTCTTCCTCTCCAGCTTTCACAACCATCTTTTTATTTGGGGCTTGGCTGTTCCTGGATCTGTATATTTGTTTGGGGGAAATTTAATAATAAGAAGAAAATTTATGATTCTATAGTAAGGATAATTGGACTATAACTGAAACTTCTAGACAACTGGACACTTAAAGTAGGAGTCAATTAATTAATTTTTTTTCTACCATTCAAGCTAAATTATTTTTTTTCACTCTATTAGGCTAAAAGAAAAATAATTCAGAGGTGGTTGTAGTCCAGATATGATCTGTATGGGTGATTTCAGTTGTTATAGTATCTGAGTGGCTTACCTTTATCTTCTGCTTATGGATGTCATGCTTTAAGTGTAGGGCATATGGTGAGTTGTATTAGCAGCTACAGCAATAGAATTTTATGTAACAGATTTTCTATTTTTAGAGACTGGCATTCTAACCATCTTGCATGTTTGAGGGGTTTTTAAAAATTTGTGTCTTTGTTCATTTGTTTAATGTTAATTGAATTAAGTGGGAACTTAAAATTTCACATAGCACTAGAATGTCATACTTTAGATTTTGCTAAACAAGCCATTGGTCTTGTGAACTTCACAGATGTCTTGGTTTGAGCTAGGACATCTCTTCAGTGAACTTTCCCCATCTCCCCATGAGACTAGGGACTAATATATACAGTATTCTTGTGCTAAGGTGTTTTAACAATTAACCATGCATTGTCTGAAGAACCATATCCATCTGGTTTTGAATACACTTCATCATAAAATCCTTTAGAAGTCAGTATTATGAAATTTCCTGTAGTCTAAGATTATTTTGGAGGGTGAAAACCAGAACAAACTTCCTTCATAATTTGTAATTACCGGTGGACTTGTTTTGGCCATACAAAGCAGACATTCTGTTATTTTAACATTAATGGTCTGAGATGTGTCAGTTTATATAAATACATTTGTATTTTCAGTTCTTGGCTCCGAAAGAAAAGAAAAAAGAAAGTCTGCCAAGCGCAGATGAGGGTGGTGATGTTGATGATTTGGTGAGTACCATGAAGACGTGATGTGGCTTTAGAATTAAACTGTGACTGAAAGGTGCAGTGAGAGAGCAAGTCCTCCTTAGAGCAACAGAGTTTGTGTCTTAGAAAACACCTAAACAATTGAGTCAGGAAGGAGCCACATGAAATTACTTATTTGCTATTGTAAACCATAACCAGGCATGTAATTTCATGATGGCAAATACTATATTAAAGAGTAACAGGGATGTTTACAGAGGTTAAATGTGTCCTCTAGTGGGTTTCAAAAGAGCCAACAAGGCTGCTTATTTGATAGCAGAGTGTTATAATTTACTATAATAGCATTTAACAAAGCTTGTAGATCTAGAACAGCTATTGATGTGGGTTAAAAACTGAAAATTATTGTAAAAAAGATGCTTTAAATTTCTCAATTAACATTCCCTACATAGGCTTGATGAAATTCAAGGATTTCAAGATGATTTTTAATAAATGTTAGCAATTTTTTACAAACTGAGTCATTACAAATCTGTCTCTTAATGCTTAATCTGATGGTGTAGACAGCTTTAAAAAAGCTTTGATAGCAGGCAGATTTCTACTTTTGGACTCTGCTTCTAAAAATCTATAAATTGCATGTATTATTATGTGAAGATGGGATTTGATTTTTAGGTTTGTTTTTGTATTTTATAGCAGTTTAGTATTCCATCCTGTGAAGTCCGCTTATGTTATATGATAAGGATTTCCAAATTTGCTTTGTTTTCTAAGCACTAAGCTCTTATAAGAAATATTTTTAATTCAATTCTGCTTCTTCCAAATCTGTCTTCTATCTGCAGCTGGACATGATGTGATTCAGCGATACAAGGTGACTAAACAACCAAGTTTTGAAGACTTTGAGATGAGGCACAAAACAGAATGCTAATGAGAAGACAGTATATCCATCTTTAGTTTCTCAAATGACAGCAGAAGTCCCAGAGACATTTGGAGCTGGTATAAATGTCATCTGACCTTTCAAAGCTAGAACAGAGGATTGAAGTAATCTAAAGTTTTTTGTGTAGTAAGGATACCGTTAAAGGCATCTTGGAGTTTGTTTTTTTTTTTCCTTTAACATTCTGAATCTCACTTATCCTTGGAATTGCTTTCAGCTAAACACTACTAAATTTAATGACAGTCTGCACCGGTGCCTTAATTTTCTGAATTTTTTGTTACGTTGCCTGGCAAGGAATATAGAAATGTTGCAGTGAGGATACCAGGCTGAATCTCTAGTGGAAGTAACTCCATAGAGCTGTGGTTGCAGAACGGAAAAAAGTCTCAGTTTTTCTGCTTTTTGCTATGGAAGAAACAGAGCCAAAAAACCCCCAAACCACTATGGCTTATGAAAAAACATTCTAGGCCACAGAGTCACAAAGTCATAGTTTGAAATACACAACAGAATCTTAAGCAGAGCAAAGCCAGATGTGCTGATTTTGCTATACTGTACCCAAGCCAGTAATTATGGTCATCTCTGTACTCCCTGTCTTGTCAGTTCAGCAGCAGCTCAACAGTCTCTGTCCTTTTTTTTAATACATTTTCTTGTTTCATATGCTGGCATTTCTGATTTTTTTAGACTTTTAACTGCTACAGTTACTGTAGATACTCCTTGGGCTAAGAGAATGAATGAATCAGTTATGTCCCCATTTTATTCTCTGCTTTCATAGAGCAGAAGAAACTATGAAAGCTGTATGCTGACATTACTAGTATTAAGATGATCAAAAAATCATGATCTGTAGTTAAAAAAGGTTTTGAGGTTTCTGCCCCTTATTCTGAACAGCAGTCAGTGTGTGGGAAGTGGAAGTTGTTTTTTTTCCCCTATCTCCCTACACAGTGACCTGATCTCTCCTCTTACATCCTGACTGAGTTCATGCAGACTTAGAAGATGTTTCTCAAATGCAGATGGCAGGGAATAAGGGGTCTTTCCAGACCTTTAGAGCATTTATGCCACCAGAAGATATTTTTCTGAACTGTATATGAGAAATATTTGGTCAGTCCATTGTTTTGAAAGCCTTTTAAGGCCAATTTAAAGAGTATACCAGTGTCTGGGTTATTGTTTTGTCTTTTATAAATTTTATTAATAGAACATTTTAAAAATTGCTTTTGTCTTCTTCAGAACCATGTTTGCTAAGATTAGGTTATAAAGCACCTATGGAGTGCTTAAGAGAGATTATCAAAGGCCCCTTTTCTAGGCATACAGTGTAAACAGTGAATATCAAAATCCCTCTGCACAAGTTGAGTGTAATTACTTGTTCTGTTCTTTACAAACTCTAAACTTTGTAACACCCAAGTAAAATAATTTTTACCATTTTGCACAGACTGATGAGAAGACTTGGTCAAGGATATATAGGATTATATCTAGACAGGATAGAATGTTAGGGCTTTCTGTTTCATTTGTACCAGTTAACCACATTTTTAGAGTATTGTTTCTGTCCAGCAATAAAAATTTAGTTCATGAAGTATTTCATCAATCTTCTTGTCATCTGTACAGCACATCTAGAGGAATAGATAAAGGAAGATACAGAAGACCAGAATAAATGAAGTTTACTTTTTTAATACTGTCATAATCTGATATGAAGACCTAAAATAGAAAAACAAAACCAAAAAAAGAGGCAACTCTGATTTTAAGTTCTCTTGCCTTTCCCAAAGGATAAAAAAACAGGGACGTTTACATTAAAAGTTGGCATAGAAGCAGATACACTTTACAAGAAGATTGCTTAGATCATGGCTTAAAGTTTCACCATGTTTTTCTATATAGGAAGTTTTGAGAAGGTCAGAAATTACTTTCCTCTCCCCCTGCCCCTTGCAAGTATTATGGAATAGGGCTTGCATTTATGACAGTAGAAGAACTAAACAAGAACTAGGAAACCTGTCCTTTCCTCTAGTTTTTACAGACCAGACATAATTTTAGTGCATCTGTGAGCTAAGAGTCTTAAAATAGGCCCTTCACTCTTCTGACTTACTCTCAGCACATAGTGTACTTCAGTAAGTTGGACAGAAATTAATCAGCTGCCCCTTCCCCTCAATTTTATGACTCCAACATGACTAAGACACAGTGAAATGAATCCTGTCCCTTCTCATGCTTCACCAGTATAATTCTCAGATATTGACCAGGAAAATTACCTCTTTTACCAGCAGCCTAAAAGTACAGACAGTACTTTTTACTGTTACTCACTCTGGAGCTATTCCAGAGCACTAAAAAGTATTTCAATTTGGTCATATATACTTACGGCTATACTAATTCTCAGGATCCCTCTGTATGCACCAAGCCAGCTGTGTGGATTTAATGACACTCTCGGAAATCTATGATGGGATTGGTAGGTTGACAGTAGAAATATATTTAATGGTGCTTTCAATGTATCAAACCAAAGGATTTTTTTTCCTCTGTATTTTTACTCAATTCTAACCCTGTCTCATCCTTCCTTCCTATTTTGATACACAATAATAGGCAGTAATAACTGTCATTTCCTTTTCCTCCAGAAGGAAGTGAATGTTGCAGCTTTAAGGATGCTAAGAGAAAACAGAAATACCTCCAGTGCTGGAATATAACTGGAAACATTTCCTTTCTGTTGTTTGAGATAATGCACAAAGGGAGCACAAGCACCTGATGAGACCAGCTGTGGTGCAGATATTTTTGCCTGAAGCCTGTGGATCAGACATAATGCTAGGTGTAAAGTAAGGTAAAATAGCTGTAGGACCTGATGGAGTTTTATAAGGCTTGGATGTATGAAAATTTCTTCTCCAGCCTGCTACTGTGAGCAGTTAAATTCTCTCCCCATGGAGTGAGATGCATCCACAATGTGAGAAATGGCATGTAGCACCCTGCACCATATTGACTTTTCACAACTTATAGCAGTTATATCAGAATGCTTAGGGACCCTTTACTTACTAAAAAAGAGGACAGAAAAGAGGTTTTTTCTTTTGATCCCAAGCAGGCCAGCATGGAAAGCCCCGATCTGAATGGGTAAAGTCACTCAACAGCTTTTCCCTGCAATCCCTTAACTGCAGTGCATGAATCCCTTGTGAATTTCAACCTTCTAGCCCACACCCTTCCTGAATGTTCAAGGAATGTCACTTGTCCATCTACAAAGGATAAAAAATGGCTCAGCAAGGGTGAGATGAGAAACAATATGACCTTTGTTTAGTGACTTGGGATGCAGGTTTTTCATCCTGGAGTCTTCTAGTACTCCTTGTGAAATTTAAGTACTTGCCAACCTTAGTATCTCCATGTTTCAGTTTACCCCAGCCTTTAAAAGGCTGTGCTCTCCAGGAAGCTTATACCATAAGCAATATTGATCCACCTTTCAGAAACTTTGCTGGGTAGTGTACAAATTTATAGATCTTAATCTCACTCTTGACTAACATTGTCATCATCTCTTTGAAGCTAAACTTGATGATTCACTTCATTCTTATGTGGAAATTCATTGAAGGTAACATTAGGTAGATTCTTCTCCTGGAGATGAGACAAAGGGGGGTTGGGAAGGAAAGCTTTTTTGGTGACATGGAAATTTTATATGTTCAATGAACATTCTTCTTTCTTACATGCTACTACCTAAAGTACCAGAACTTGCCACTGTGTTCCACAGCTTATTAAGCCATTGTTTCTCAGGTATGAGTTGTGCTTTGCAGATGCTAACGTGAGATTCAGAGGCATGCACTTGCTGCAGAAAGGTACTGAAGGAACAGAGGTAGAGAAGGTTTCTGTATTTGCTAGCAAAAAAAGGAAAACTTGAGGACACCTGCACTTCAAAGGACCATGTGTATCACTGGGGTGATTGGGTTTGTTGTATGTTGTTTGTAAGAGTTCTGTGACTCTGTCAAAAGATTATTCAAACCTTTGTGATACTTGGTGGTCGGGCTTCTTGGGAAATAAAGGAGGTATTCTAAATGAGGTGTGTTCTGTATCAGTTGGAATCTCTCAGAGATGTACTAATACTAAATCAACCTGTAAATTAAAGAATCAGAGAATAAGGCTGTGTCCCCTGTAGCTTCATTAAAAATTCTTCATTGTCATCTTTCCTAACAAAGTAAGAGAGGTAATCTAGTTCAGTAGTGAAGGACAGAAGCAGTAGGGCATTATTCATAGCTCTGATATGGATTCGTTTGGGGCCACTTACTCAATATGCCTCTTGATTATCCTCCCTTTGCAACTGGGGAAAGTTGCTTGCTCATGGTGCCTCAGAGAAGGCAATTGAAAGACTTTGAGACTTCTGTTCAATGAGACTTTATATAAAGAGTGCATGTAAGTGCAGAGGTATTATGGCAAAAGATTTTTGAGGTGGGAGGAGCATAAATGAAGACAAAATGCAAGTTATTGTGATGTTCCCCGGGATGTGAGGAGAACATGATCATTAGTCTTGAGGAGAAGTGGAGCAGTGGGTATTCCATTAAGTGTCTCACAGGCAGCAGGAATATGTGAGAGGCAGATATTAAACAGACAAAGACTGAGGTATTCTGGAGAAAGGGGCAATCATTTCACTTAGTGATTTTAAACAGCAAGGAGAGGAAACAGATGAGATTTCAAAGCTTAATATTGGTGAAAAAAAAACAAAACAGCCTGAGCTGTTCTACATAATGAACCATTTACTTATGGTTCTCCCAGAAACACACACGCCGACCTATTTAAAAATGCAAACGGTCACAAAGTTCCCTTCAGGCAGCAGTGACGAAATCAGTGTAGAAGGAATAGGTTTATTGCAGCAAGATAATATGTAATTGGGTTGTAGCTTTCTCTCATTTCTCTGTAGTCCTCAGATGGGATCCATAGAGGCTTTAACATTTGAATGATTCAGCTCAAGGTTTACACATGAGATTGAGTATAATCCCCATTAACCCAAAGATGATGATGACTCAGATGTAAAAACTGCAGTGACACAGAGGATGTGCAAAAGAACAGACATGAAGATAGAAAAATGTGCGGTAATGACCTTTTCCTACATCAGGAACTTGAAACACAAAAAGGACAATACATTCCCAACGAAACCACTGGAAATCAAGGGAACAAATAATTTCATGCATATTAGAGTGAGTGTGTGCTGGAAGGCAGGACAAGTTTCACCCCTTCTGGACAGCTCTGTATCCTTACAAGAAAAAGGGATAAGAAGGAAAGATGACTTCTTATAACAAAGGAAGATTATCCTGCATAATGTAGTTCTTCACAGAAGAGCTGGGGCCAGTTTCTCTGGGGTAAAGAGAACTCAAAGGCAAACCACAGCTACATGGAGGAGTGTATGCTAGGTACCCAAAGCAAACTGTTTCCTTCTCTTAACTACAGAGATTGTGTGCAGGAATCTGTGTGATGGAACCTGACTTTCATTTTGACAGTATCTGTTCTTAAAATTACTCTATGCCAGGCTGTGAATTGTTTGAAACTGGTACAAAAAACATAGGATGACTAAAACTGTGATTCTCTTGGAATGACTGGAGTTGTTGGGGTGCAATTCTGTATTTTGTTCGGCATTAAGGAAACAATCAGCTCCACTTCCCAAATCCTGAAGAGCAAATGCAGCTGAAGATAATTTACACATATCTGTAAGTCTCCGTATTACAAAGAATTCCTGAAGTCTCTGAAGATTCCCTGTGTGCTCTCAGAGATGGCATCAAACCAGCCAATGAGGAAGATGGGAACCTTTTGGCAACCCAGTCATGTTTTCAGCTTCTTCATTTGCTTTGAGAAAGGTTGCCTCAATGTGGTGATGTCCCTGAACATGTGAATGCACATGCACACATGACAGATGTTTCCTATCAGCCTGCAGCTTCATAGCAGCACAGAATAGAAACAGTGACATCCCCAAAATTAATTTTGAAAGTGTGAATAATTGGTGGCTTATACCTTTTACCTTTCTTTGTATACTGCTGTAAGTTGGGGTAAAGAAGCAGTGAATGCTATATGAGGTGCCATAAGCTGAGTGTATTTTTTTTATTGGTGCCCTGAGACTAGTGGGCTCATTTGGTGACCAGCTGGCTGTTAACACCCTGGGAGGAAATGTTCATTTTATATTTACTAACAGAAATTGGAGATACAGACTCACTTATCTGTAGCTCAGCAAGCCTTTGGGCACAGAATGTGCTCCCATAGTTCGCCTCTTGTGCACGGAATAGACAAAACAACACCTTCAAAACAAGTGGTGACACTTTTCTCTGAGATTCTAAAGGAGATGCAATGTGTTGAGTCACTGGCTTTGCTAGTTGGTGTTTGAGCAGCTCCAGGCTTTAATCCTTTAATGTGAAGAGACACGAGAATGCCATCACCCCAGACTAGCAGAGGTGTGCTGGGAGCGAGCTGCTCAGGCTCTGTGGGCTGAGGCTGTGACATTTGCTCTCTCCTCCCTCACCATTGCCATGGGTCTGCCATGTATCTGTTATGGTGAGCACATCAGGCCCCTTGTACAACTGCTGCCATGGTGCTTTTGCATACATGTTTGAGAATGTGGAGACGCAGTAAGTGTAATTTGGGATGAGAAGCAATGAGTGTGTTACAAGCATGTGGAGCATACCGAGTATACGGAGGTGCAGAGGCACTCAGGTAAAGACGATCAGGTGTTGCCAATCAGGAGGAGGAAGGCGTGAGCTCCCGTTAGCGCAGCGGTAGCGCGTCTGACGCCAGATCAGAGGGCTGTGTGTTCGAATCATCTCGGAGCACCACCAAAAACGGGAGAAGGTGTGAGCTCCTGGCCCAACAAGTAGCACGTCTGACCCCAGATCAGAAGGCCGTGTGTTCGAATCACGTCAGGGTCACTGAAAAAAACGGGAGAGTGTTCAGCCCCCTCCTCTGGCAGCTCTAGAGAAGCGCTCCCCATGCCTCTGGAAGCCCACCTTTTATTGGTCCCCCAGTTCTGCTCATGGGCCGTTGGGGCCAACCCTAATTGGGCACAGGTGGGCTGAACAGGAGCTCACGCCTTCCTCCTCGTGATTGGCAACACCTGATTGTCTTTACCTGATTGCCTCTGCATGGAGGCTCATGCTGTAGCTATCACCACCTTGCTGGTCAGCAGGAGGAAAAGACAAGTTGGTTTCTAGGAAGGTGACCTTGCATGGGAGCACTGTAAGTTTTCTTTTTCTGCCTGTTTCTGTGCATTGCACTTTCTCAGTGTGTTCCTCTGCCTCCTTCATGTGCGCTACATACAGAGCACTTCTGTATTTGGCTACAGGTTTTTGGATCTCCATTCAGCTTTGCTTACTTACTCTTATTTGGCCTTTTTGGTGGTTTCCAATTCCAGCCATATGACTGCTCTCTCCTGCCTGTTTTGCTGCTGTGCTTAATTCTCAGCACTTAACTTCAGCTTCAATCAGCCCTGTCTGTTGCACTTCCAGAACTGGGGGGCAAACCCACTGGTTGCAGGAAATTGTTATCTAATTTTAAGTCCTGGAGGAATGGAGACCTCTCAAAACTTCCTGAAGAATGGCTTTTCAAAACTGACCTCTCCAGAAAGGTATCAAGGAGGCTTCAAACTACCACTCTTTGGGGAGTTATCTATTTCTGCAGTGCTAAAGGTACGCCTCTTGCCAATTTTTCTTCTTTACTGCAAAGATGCTCCATTACAGTTTTTTACATTGTTCCAGCTGTACAGCTAATCTCTGCTTTCTGGGGCCTGTGCCAACCAGTGATAACCTTATTATCTCTTCCTGAATTTTCTTGTGACCACTAGTTCCTGAAAATCATTCTGGCTGATAAGGTGAGAACTCACATTATGGTGCTGCTATATGGGCAGTTCTGGTGTTAGGATATGTATTTAATTCATATCCAGAAATTTCTGTTAAATCATGAACCACAGGTGCAGGTTTTACTGTGCTGCTGAATTTATAGCTTGTGCAGGTTACTGGGTTGTTGGTTAGACAACAGTAAGAATCTGTACAGTTAGAATCTGCTAAAAAAGATTTCAGGGGTTTGTGTGTTTATTAATAATTTAGTGGCACAGAGAGTGCCATAAGAGCTTACCTGAGGTTTTCATATGATCATGAAGTGTTGCTGCTTTTTTTCAGCTGAGTGATACATAATGTAGAGAGGCAATATCCACAGAGATGGGTCAGTTTTGGCAGAGATATAGATGCTGGCAGGGCAACAGCGTCTCTGTGGATGATTTTGGAGATGCTTCTTTTGGACTGGGACACGGTCAGTGGCAAAAGCTGTGTTCAGCCTGCGTGTTCTGTGTGCAAGCTGCAATGGCCCAAGGCTTCATTGCTTTCCTTGCAGAATTAGCAGAGAAGGTATTCTCCACCCACAGGCCTGAGAGGTAGGTGTTGTCAGATGCTGTCTGTGAAAGTGTGAGATCTGAAGAAAATGTAGTTGAGGCAGGTTGGTTGTGCTGTTCCCTTACCCCCTTGTTGTCCCAGTCAAGAGGGTAAAGGATTCTCTAGCAATATTGAACTCTCAAATCAAAATCTTTGCTCTATCTTAATCCCCTTGGTTGTTAATCTTGAATCTTAGTGTTTACAGCTAAAAATGTGCTTTTTTTCTATAAGTGTAATATCCACTGGGAAACCAGCTGGAAGCTACATGTTTCAGGTGACTATTACATACCAACTTGGAGCTTCATTTGCTGGGACATTCTCATCCTCCTTGGCAGACAACACACCCTTTAGGCCACCAGCTACTTAGAAAAGAGACCCTTTACTATGAGGACAGTGTCTGACTGACTCCACTATAAATAAACTCTTCATTTTGCCTTCCAGGAGGGATATAGTAGGAAGGTGCAGGAGGTGGACTGAAAAAAGATTACCTCATCTTGCAGTAGAGGAGAGCTATACATTGCTATGGGTTCTGCCACAAGTATTCTGCACCTTATATTCCATGTACTCATTTCCCACTCTCCCTCCTATACATTCTTTCAGAGCGCCTCTTTATGTGGTGGATGGGTCCTGTTGGGCAGAGATGGGTGTCCTTTCTACAGTCAGCTGAGGTGGCTGAAGACTGCTGCTGCTTTGTTGCAGGTCTGGGGCTTTTCTTGCTGGAGGGTTGTCCGTCCCATCCTTCCCACCAGCAGCTCTCTTGTAGAAAGGATGTGGGTGGTGCAACATGGTTCATGGCTTTGCAGAGCCAAGCAGGTGAGTTCAGTCACTCTGCTGATGGCTGACTGGCTCTGAGGGATGGTTACAGTCCTGTCCCACCAGCTCAACCATAAGGCAAGCAGCAGTGTCTTAGACTAGTACTTAAATTGTGCAAGATACTGGCTGAGCTGGGGCCTTGAGTAGAAAGCTAACTGGGGCTTGGAGTGTGGTGCCTGTAGCTTCCTCTGAATCGTGGTGGAAGAGCTGCATTTATTTGGTGACAGCTCCTCTTCCAGCTGTTCTTTGGAGATGAACTCTGCTCCCTGGGCTAAGGCAAGTCATGCAGCTTTGCACTTTTAACCATACAGTTTGTATGACAAATAAGTGATTTTTATAGCTCAAATAAGATCAAGCATAGATGATCTTTTAATGAAGTGATCTTTGTGCCTGATTGTATTAACATCACAGGGAGACAAATGCACTTGAGCTGTGAAGAGCCCCCCCTGCAGCTATAACTAGATGAATAAAGAGGTTCATATTGATCTGTAGATCAGCAGGAGGAAGGAAAGAGCATCACCCATGTAAGCTCTTGAGAACAAAAGCTAGTGCAGGCTGCAGAGAAGTCAACTTAGGATCTTGATCCTAAAGCAAAAGTTTCAGCCAGCAGAAGAGAGAGTCTTGAGCTGACCCTATGCCACTGAGGCTGTTGGGGTCACCATGCTGCCTGAAAGGAGCTGTTTCTGAATTTGTGTAGTGCAGTTCAGAGAGCACTTGCACTTGGTTGCCCAAGCAATGAGCAAGGTTATAGTCCTGGTCTAAGCAGACTTTATGTAGGACCTTATTTGTTGGCACCATTTCAGCTCGGCCACAACTCAGTGGTACAAGCAACAGTTGGGGAGCTGTAAAATCCAGGTCTAGGCACAGCTTCAGAACTGTTCTCCTGGGCAACTGTTTACTCCATCTGTGCCTATCAGAGGAAGAAAGGTGCAGCCTTCAAGTAGGGCCCTTAGGCTGGCAAACAGAAGTCATATCCCTGCTACATATCTTTGTGGACTGACTCTGCACACTTGAGCTGGGCAAGTCAAAGCAAGTGGGGAAGTGCCATTGGTGACAGATCTTCCCGTATGCCACTGATGCAGAGTTGTACCTGGCCTAACACCAAATATAGCAACAAAACCCAAAAGGAATGTAAAAGGCAAGAAACTGGTCCATCTCTGGAGCCTGTAGTCTGGAGTTATGGTGTTTAGCAGTGGGCTTTG
Organism: Florisuga fusca; assembly: GCA_038090715.1. Taxonomy (NCBI): domain Eukaryota; kingdom Metazoa; phylum Chordata; class Aves; order Apodiformes; family Trochilidae; genus Florisuga; species Florisuga fusca. Next base: position 14,802,798 of record JAAWXA010000020.1, read on the forward strand.
CTCTACCAGCAACTGCTTTTCAGTGCTGGTTTCTCAGAAAAAAAGCCTTGTGCCCTCAGGGGTGCAAATGATGCAAAAATCCAGCCTTTCCCTGCACTGCAGGGTTGGAGAGAAGGTGGAGAAAGTGTGGGAGGCTGAGGATGAGCAGAACAAGAGATGCTACAAGGCAGACTGTGTATGAGTCCAAAAACACTTCCGCTGCTCCTGGTAGCAGAATGTGTCTCTCTGGGTTCAAAATGTGCCTGTGTTGAGACTTGCATTGTCCTGTCATCTCCTGTCAAAATCCAGCCTTCAGTAACACTCCAATCTAATCTTTTGAGCCTAATATAAGCCAAACTTTTCTACCAACTCATCTTGTTGCTGCTGTTTGAACACAGAGTGTTGATGGCATGGCAAATTCTCATGACATGCACTTTGAATGTAGGCATGTCTTGCTGTCTCCCTTGTTAAATATAGTCTGTAGCAGTGAGAGTTGGTTGACACAGCCAGAGAAATTTTTATTTTAATCACATGTGTTTGTCTGTAGTAACACCTTTAAATTTTGATTCCCTTTGCAGACAGTGTTTGAAATGAAGACAATCTGTTTTTAATCGGCACCATGTTTCTTGTGATGATCTCACTGCACTTTGATGGACTGGTAGTAACCTTTTTGCCTAGTTTTGAGATTTGTAATGCATAGTTGAGTGATGTGCTTCAGGTTCCATAATTAAAAGCAGCCATGGCAGCAGACATGGGGAGATCTCTTACAGTTCAGATAAAAAAACTGAGGAAATGGATGGATTTTCATATGCATTTTTTGTCCAGTGTTACGAACAGCTTTCTGGGAAATCAGTGATTAGCCAAAGGAGCTAATGGGTATGTGAGATGTCAGAACAACTGGTCCAAATGTTGTTTCTGAGGTTAGAAATCCATGGCTCTGAACAAACTTTTCCTTACATGCTAGAACATGGAAGAAAAAGGATGGGAGGTATTAAATGGCTTATGTTGCCTTAGATCTCTTTGATAAGATAGAATAATAGTTTCATCCCCTTCCCTGGCATGGATTGGCTGAGGCTGATGCAAACTTTTGAACTTGGGGAAAGGGCAACTTTTTCCCCCACATTATCTGTGGAGAAAGAAAAAGTATCTCACTTTTGTTCAAGGCAGGTTCACTGATCCTTTGTAAAACCTCTTAAGAGGATTGATGTGTTAGCAGAAGCCAACATGTACACAGCCCTTTTCTTTCAGGAAAGAAGTAGCAGTTAAAAAGCAAGAAGTAAAGACCCTATTGCTTCCTGCCCAGGACATTTCAGTGTGTTGATGCTCCCTGGTGACTGCTGTAGCCCAATGTGTAGGGGGTTGCTGTCTTGTGCAGCAGCCTGTGATCCTCAGTCCAAAGGCAGCAAACATGCTTCCTTCCAACTAGGCCTGCCCTCCACTGATTGCTTTTTTTAGATTTCTAAAAGAACATTCCCAAAACAATCAAATGAATATAATAATCTATTTATGCTTAATTCTGCAGGAGCTTTCAAGAGGGCTCCAGACACAAGTACTTCAGTGCAAGAGGTTGTTTGTGTGCTCTTTGCTGTCTGCCACAGCTTGGCTGATGGAGGTGGTGTGGGAATGTGTCAGCAGAGTCGGTGTTGCTCTTTGCCTGCTGAATCAAAGCATATGAAAGCAGATCAAAAATCTCATCTTCTAGCAGGCATGTTTTATGTGCTGGTAGTTAATTGATGAGACATCTGGGGTCTCCTTTTAGTTTTGCTGCAAGTTTTCCCTCTGCCCCCAGAGGTACCTGGTTCAGGCCAATGGTGTGAGCAGAGCTTTCAGCAGGACTTTACCTTTTCAGTGCTGCTCAACAGATGAGCTTGTTCACCCTTGCTGATACACCCTTCACTTTGTTCAGTCTGTGCAAGAGGGATGTTGACTCTAGTCCTAGGTTTTTTGTTCCTTCAGTTCTCCCTTGTTTGAGAATAACTTACTGGTCAGTTCACGAGGCCTTTGGTGCATTCAACACATCTTTTATGCTTTCTTGGACAGCCACCTTTTTCCTTCCTGTTCTTCAGAAGGGATATTTGTCCAGAGACCAGCTATAAAAGAGCTGTGAAAATGCAGTGTTAAGAACATGAGATGGACAAGTGCAAGAAAAGTGTAATAGTTTTATTGGAGAGGAAGATCTTAAAAGATGTACCATATACATAGATTAAGGGAAAATCAGTTCAAGTCAGAGTTGGGTCTGAAACAAAAATATTAGCTCTAATTCCCTCAAACCTAGATGGTGTTTTGGTGTCCTGTACTGAGTTCTTACCAGCTGAACTGGGCCAAATCTAATGCTCAACTCCAGACATGTAGGAATACTTTGAAACATCACCTGTGATCTCGGACCAACATTAAAATGCTAGGAGTGATGTGTTGCAATTTTGATTTCACTTTTTGCTGGTTTACGTACTTATATCATTTCACTAATTCCAACAGAGAGATGCTTATTTTGTATATTCTTGTAGTTAAAATAATTCCAGCTGCATATGCAGATGCATACATTAGTCTGTGACAAAAATAAGGAAGCTACACTGCAGTAGCTGGTTAGCCAACTCAAGAACTCCATAGCATCAGAGAAGAGTTGTATTTGGTTTCAAACTTCCTCCTCTCACAGCTTCTAAAGGTACAAGCAAGAGACTCTCCTGACACTGAGAACTGAGAATGTAATTAACAGGTCTTACATGCCAGCCTAATCAGTTCTCCTCTTGACTGTCCATGGCAGTAATGCTATGCAAGTGGAAGTATTAGTTAGCTTATAAAATAGGAGTTAGAAAGTGATCATGGGTTTTTTGGATTAACACTTCTAGTACGTGACTCTGGAGGAATAGGACAGGAGTGCAGTAGAGAATTGCTAATTCAATATGACACGTGCTGCAGTGAAGCATGTTACACCAAGTGCTTCTCTAACACCTGGTCTTTAAAATATAGAAAGTGTATGGAAATAACATTGGAGCTTACCTTGAACCAACAGCTGTAAGAAAGAAATTTGAAGCTAAAATTATAACCACATGCTCATCTTAGTTTCCAATGCCAAATACTGCATGGAGCTTGGAGTGATAGTTCTTGCAGTATGCTGCAAGATTTTAATGTTTAAAAAACTTCTTTCTTCTAACCTGAATTTTTGGAGGGAGCTGTGGCTTTAGCATTAAAAGTCAATATGTGAAATGGGCTTAAACCTGAAACTGGGACAGAAAATCCCTGTCTTTGGAGAGCAGTCTCTCAGTTCCCTTTCTGAATCTGTGGACTTCTGGGGCTGGGCAACAGGGAAAGGGCTTTTGGAGAGTAAGACAATGTATAATACTTGGAACTGATAGAAAGAAAACACATGTGAGAAAAACCCACACGCCTGCCTTATCCTTGTCCCTCTGTGTTTTTAGGTACTCTTTAGTTGAGTTGCTGGTGGAGTCAGCAAATCTGACCCAAATCTTAGGTTGAATAATGGATTCACTCCCCAGCGGATGCACATGTCTGTACATATCTGTCACATCAACTGATCTGCAGAGATGTGCTGTGTTACCTGCTTCCTGAAGGTGGCTTAAATTGCACTGGCAAAGCATTAGCCTCCTCTCTCCCCTTGGGCTCAGGGGAGTGTGATGCTATGAACAGATACTTGCATGGCTCTGACCTAGTTGGCTTCAAGATGCCTAGGGCACACCTGCATGGTTCTGTACTGCCTGATACAGGCATGCCTTGAGGCAGCTGGAGCTCACCTGAACAATAGCAGCTCCTCATGTGTTTCAGCTACTCTTAAAAAAATGTAATTCTTGAACATCTGGTCTGTCCTAATTTTTCTTCCAGTCTTCTCCTGGGAAATCTAGGTATGTATATGGCATCTGCCTTGCACCCTCCTTTGTTTAGACAGAGACAAAGGGTTATTAGTATTTGCCACTTCATCTGTTGCAAAGTGCCTTCCTACTATCCACATTTCAGGTTCATTGCCTTCCTTGACTAGTTTCCATTCCTTCTTTAACTGGCAAAGGGCTCTGTTGTTAATTATGCTTGCATATTAAATGTTCCTTTCCATACTGAATCCTTTTGCAAGACCTGAAGAACAAGCTTCTATAATTTGAAATGGGAGCCCTGTAAAGAAACTATTTCTTTTGTCCTTTCCTTTACTTATCCTGTTTTTACCCTTTTCATGCATGGCTCCTTCTTAATGGCTGAACTAAAGACCCAGCAATAAGCAAGAGCCATACAGGATATAATTTCTCTCTACTGTCATTGTAGAACAATGACCTCTGTATTTATTTCAACGTGTCTAAACTTACTGTTTCCTACCCCATTCTGGCATGGGAAGTTGCAGCCTGCATCGTGCTCAGCTGAGGTTGCTGCTGCAGAGAGGATTCTACTTTTGTCCTCAGGAGCCAGGCAGTGTTTAATGGGAACAGCTGTCATAATTCAACATGCTGATGCCTGCAATTGACTGGCAGGCAGTGGGATTGTTGTATTATGGTCATATTAATTAATCACAGCTGATAATTGTTATTAACCATTGTCTTGGATCTGTAGTATGAAGGAGCTTTAGCTCCTCAATTGTAGCTGCTCAAGATGAAATGCAAGAGCTACTTAACAATGCATGAGTAGGATAAAAATGGAAAGAAAGGCCTTTTTTTCCCCCCCATCTCTCTGGAAAAGTAGCACCTTGTACTGTAAAGTCTCCAATCTACATGTTTGAGCTGTACTGGCTTTGAAGATGGTCTGATGTCCTCTAGCTGTTTGTTGCAAAACAATATGGTCTTCCATAATGTTCTCTCAAAATCCCATTGTGTCTCAGCTGACCTTAGCTTGCAAGGCTGATGTTCAGACTTGACAGAGTGCAAAAAATGAAAAGCACTAATTCCTCCCCTACCTCCTGGCTATGGCAGATTTTCCCTTCAGTATATCGTCAACAAATTCCACTCTTAAATGGTTGTGCTCTAGGGATTTCCCTTCTTCCTGCCCTGATAAGCCGTTCTGGAGTCCAGGATGTCTCACAGTAGGATGTCCTTTGATCAGTTTAATATTGTGTTCCTCAAGCCCTGTGTTTGCATCTGACCAGCCCCCACAGGCTGTCTGGTTCCTGTCTTTCCTTGACCTGCCCACTGGGGGACTTGACTTGCCACCACTTTCTGGGCAGCTGCTGTTGCTTTTTGTCAGTCTTTTGAATGATGAACAGGGAAAGCATTGGAAGTTCAGCTCTCCAATGCTTTTCCAAAATCCTGCTTCGTGAGGACAGGTTACAACTGGCCTAAGGAGAACAGATATCCAAAATTTAAAGATTTAACCCGTTCATTACAGCTCAGAGTTTGGACAAAGGACAAAAAGAGCCAGTGCCTCCTTAACAATCTTCTCAGTAGTTCATGTTCTTTGCTAAGACTGCCCCTTCCTCTGAGGAAGGAAAGGGAAAGAGGAGATTAAGCAAGAAGTTAAAATTGCTTAGGCCCCAGGTCCCACTGTTACGTCAAAAGATTAATGCCTCATGTTGGGGATACTTCAAACTCCATAATCTGATTTGCTGCCTCTGTTGTGAGGCCGTTCGAAGTGGTCTCTTCTGCCAACTCAGTCAGTGATGCTGTTAGATTTATTGAGGACTTTGGCAATTAACTGCTTTCAGACTAGAGAAGGGCCTCACTGTTGTCTGTCAGAATTTTAATTAATCAAAGTGGCAGATGGGTAGTATCAGCCTCAAATGCTGGTGTAATTAACTCATTCATTATCATGTTCTCTTGCTCTGTGATGGTTTATAAGGGACATCTTTAATCTAGCTGCCATCACGCTGTCCCCATAGCAGGAGTTAAATGATTTTCATCAGTCTTCACCATAATTGCCCTGTATCCAGGTTACCATTAGGGAAAATGCTAATTTTTGCCAATAAATATGTAGGACCTCCTTGGCTCCAGTCATAGGAGTAGTGTTTGACCTACAAAGATGAGTGTGGCCAGTGAGATTAAAATTCCCTTTGAGAGTCTCTGGAATTTCTTTGTCACATACCTATAGCCTCCAGAAACATCCTGTCCTGAACTGTTTGGTCTCCTGAGTCTTTGTGCTGTGTCAAGATGGAAATGTCATAAACTGTCATGTTTCAGAGACCAAAAGCAGACTTCTTACCTTGGAAAAATAAAAGAACACACCTTCTTAGGCCCTCAAAACTGGATGTGCAAATTGCTGCAGAAGGGTTTTGCTTGCAGCTGACCAAGTCCTTGCTGGGGAATAATGCCACTTTAGGGGGAGTTTCTTGGGTCTTCCTGAATATGCCCTACCAAAGTGGTTTGAGACATATCCTCCATTATGAATATATTCCCAGGAAACCTTCCGAGGCACTGGAATTGTCTCAATAAGTTTTTATTATGGCTTTTGAGATGCTTTTGGCTTAGTCTCCATGAGAGTACCCAGCATGGTTCAGGAATTATCACAGGTCAAGAGCAATAGATTATTCATCCTTAATGTGATGTCAAGGAGGCCATGTAAGGAGTTGACATCTCTGACTGCTGTTTGAAGACTCTACCACTGCCTGCATGGTTGCTTTCAAAATGTTTTATAGGATTATGAAACCCATTAAAATTTTGAGTAAATCCTTGGCAAAACCAAGACTGTGGCTTTATTAGTCAAAAGGTTTGGTAAAAGAACAGCTTGGTTTTTCTTAATTAAGTTTGTCTTTCCCTGGCAGATTAATTACCCAGAATTCATTTGAAATCTGATTCCATGGATGTTATTGATCCAGCCAGGCTGCTATTTTGAGCTTCCAGGGATCTGTCTGTGGTCCTTCTTCTGTGGGAATTTGGGGAGGAAGGGAAGGAGGGAGCTGGCTGCTAGTTACTAATAGAATTTGGAACAGGTTTTATTTTTCTCCTAGGTGATTAAATCAAAATTCTAGACAGCTGCATAATCTCAGGCATCTCAGTAACAGCAGCAACCACCACCACCACCACAAACCCAGAGGAACGTGTGAGGAAAGCATAGAGACAGATGCCAAAGGCAACAGTGGATTTTTTCTGGAGAGGAAAAGTGATGAGATTTATTTTTTTTATGTGTTTGGAAATGAACTGCTTAAAAATATACTGTGAATGTATTAAATGCCTCCTGGGCCATAGTTTTAGTGCAACATGATGGGTTCAAATCAAGACCAGGACAAAGAACAGGATTGCTGGTCCCCTGTGATGATGTCCATAATAAATAGAGGGGTGATCCCACCATATTTGCCAGTACCTGTGAGGTGAGGCCCAGTGGCCCACTTGTTGGTGGGCATGGATTGCTGATGGGAAGCCAGTGACATCTGCTCCTGTTTTTCAGAATACTAAGACTTGGCTTTCCAGAAGGGGAGATTGGGATGGACTGCAAGTGATGGGAGAGGAGCACTACTGTATGGGTAGCTGGGAAAGGGATGTCTCCTGGGTGTGGAGCTCTCCCTGTAGAACATCAGGTTTTTGTTGTGTGGGGTCAGGAGTGATTCTCCTTCATAGGTCAGTTACTTTGGAATATGTAATAGGCACCAACAGCTTTGTCTTGTTGAACCTCTGACCTCCTTCAACCTTGTAAATAATATTTTAAAACCTCAGCACACCCCTGTGTGCTTCTTGTTTGCTTTGTCAGTCAGGCAAATGCCTTAGTTAAACATTTTCAGGGATGATTTCTGATCCAGGGGCTGTCCTTTAGCATGAGGTTATGCTTTCCATCAGGCCAGCTTGTTTACTAAAGATTGTACTTGCTCCATTCTGCCTAGGTACTCAGCCTCTCTCTGCCTTCCCTCTTCTGTTTTCTCAGGATTTCTCCTCCCCCTCTAGTTTTTAAACAAGAAAATGGAACAATTTCCCGAAGTTCTGAAGGATGCTTCTGATGCAAAATGTGTTCTAATGATGAGACCTCTCTGCAGTATCACGAGTCACAAATGGTGACAGTGACTTGTTGCCTTGCTGCTCAGAGAATAGTCTTTTGCCAGGCTTCATTCACAGCCTTGCAGTTTGCTGTTTCAAAAATGCTGGATTTCCCTTTAGAATTTAGAAATTCAGTCTTGCTTTTTCAGGAGGTAGCATCAAATTTACCTAGAAAGTGTTTTCTAACTTTTAGGAAAAGTTGGACAGTATCCTTTTGGGATTCTACTTTAAGAAATCTTCTGAATTAAACACCATAAATTAATTTATCCTTTCTGCAAATTCAGAACAAAAGCAGAGAATAGGAGACAGGTTGCAAGAAACAGATGTAATGAGCTGTAGCACAATTAACTGCAGAGCTGAGATGTTTGGTGGCTGAGTCTCATACCAACTGTGGATGTTAGGAGAATCTCACAAATCCCTTATGTCCCTTCTTCCTTTTTTCAGTAAGATCAATGAAGAAACCAATGTTTTGAGGACCACATCTTCTATTCAGCCTGGGCAACCTAATTTACTTCCTCTGATTAATGAAGTCAGGGGACAGAGGACTGATTTGGCTGCTGGCTATCCAATACATGCAACAGAGGGGTGGGTGCTTTTTCCCTAACTTTAGAGCTGGGTGTTAGTTTAAAACAGGCAGTGGAGGACAGTCAAGCATCACACCTCATATTAGACAATGTGTGTAGGCAGCTCGGTGCTGAATACAATCGGGATGAATAACTCCTAGGAGGTACCTATTTTTCTCTGATGATTACTAAAGCAGCTTAGAATTTGACAAGTGGCCTTTAGATGTATACATTTGGGTGAGCTGTAGCTGTAGATGCTTACATTAAATATGTACAAAGACAGGTTGAAATAGAGGACTGTAAGTGTTGCTCAGTGATAGAAGTCATTACTGGAGACTGAGGACAGTTGTAGCTTTCAGGGTCACTCCATGTCCTGTGAACAGAAACTTTTCCAAATCTGCCATTTTTAGCCACCGTGAAACCTTATCTGAATGGAAAGGACGGATGACTGTATGTGAAAAGTGGAATTTGGTGAAATGATTTAGCATCCATTTACTCTGCTTATAACCTTCAAAGTGATCCATTATGCTCTGACCTGAGACTGATCCAGAGTCCCATAAGGCTTTGGTGATGCAATAAAGTTCGTAACATTCATAAACTAGAGAAAGCTGTGGGCGTGTATAAAGTATACAAAATAAGTGAGTTGATGTTGTTGTTCTGTAGCACATTAAGTAACTGGTCACTGTTTACATTAAGTAATGAGTTACCCCAGCTAAATTCAAAGTGAAAGGGAGGGGAATACTCTAATTATTCTTTGTAAGATGTGCAACTCTGTGACTGTGTCTCACCCAGATGCAAGGAGCTGCTGTTGGCTATTTTGGGGGGTGTTAGACCTTGTTTACAGATGTATGAGTAACTGATCATGGTAACAAACTCACAGCGTTTTGGCTAAGCTGCCATAACTGCCTGTGAACAGGCTCTTCTACCCCTGAAGATGGGGGGTAAAAAATAGCAGCATTTTTCAGTGCTTGCCTATACTCACCGTAGTTGCCTCCAGCGTTTCTCTTGCAGGAAGGGAAGGCACCATACATGAATGTTAGAGTGATGTTTAATGCCATAAACAAATGGTAAGTCAGAGCACTAACATGTTGTGCTGTGTACACTAAGCCACAGCATTTTGTTCAAATACTTTTTTGTCCATTGATGTGTAGGCAGAAGCTGAAAGCTTGCTGTATAAGGCTCTGTGTGGAGCATGACCAGAAAGGAACAGATTTTATTGAACAGGAACGGCAGTAAACAAGCAAGGAAGGAGGAAAGTTTCACAGTGTGTGTTACAGATTGACAGAGGAGAGGAAAAGATTAACAAGAGTAATTCATTTGCTTTTTTTTATTATGTATATTTTCATTAGAAAACAACCTTTAACACCCAGGAATAGTTTTCTAATAAATGTAAGCTCATGAAGAGCACTTGGAAGTTTCCATTCTGGGTTCAGGAGAATGACGGGACAGTAACACAGTTGACATGGTCATTCCTCTTAGTCAACCCCTCCCTTGTGGCTGATTGTTTCTTACATTGCAACCTTCCCTTCCCCGTGCTTCCTTCCCTGAACAAAACCACACCCCCCTCCCAACCCCACAGACATGTCTTAGAAGTCTCAAAGAGAGTATTTCTGCATGGACACACCATTAACTCATCTAATTCCTCAGTGAATATAGTGATTTCTTCCAGGCCAGACTCAGGACACTAGCAACAGACCTTGGAAATCCATGCAGAGACACTGCTTCCTCTCCTGGGCAGACCCTCTGGTAATGAAGTATCAGACCAGAGTCCTTGGGAGCATTTTCAAAAAAAACTCACATAAGGAGATGCAGAATTAGCCTACCTGGGACTCTGCCCACTGGGGATGAAGATCCAGGGAGGTGTTCTTGCCATCCCTACTAGCTATCTCCCTTCTTACTCTCAGCCTCCCTGGGAAAAAGTCCTGAAGGGGCTGATGAATAACTATGGGCTGGTTGTGCTTCTGGAATGAGGAAGATTTCGCATCAAGCCTGGCCTGCCTTGCCTACAGAGGGTTTGTGTATAACAGGGAGCTGATGTGTAGGAGCTAAAAACATGAGGGACAAAGCCGTTTTGCTTTGCTACTGTATAAATCTGACAAAGATTCTTGCTTCCCTGTCATCAGGGCAGACCTCACCCACTTTTACCACCATCTTAAATATATATGCTTTGTCCTCACCATGGTTTTGGCTCAGGTACATCAGCCCCTCCAGTTACCCTGAGGCTAAGTAACAAGATTCCCCATGCCATTATCCCACAGCTCAATAGCAGTGAAGGAGATGCTTAAAAGTGTTTACTCTTCTGATAAAGAAGCTAAACTCCATAAAAAAGGATTCAGCTGGCCACACCAGTCTAGAGGGATGGGAGGAAGGTTTGTGTGCCTGTTAGCAAGGAGTAGAAGGGCTGTCCACACTCATCTCAGAGAGATGCTCTACCATTTAGTAGCAATGAATCACCCCTTTCCAAAAGAAAGTGAAGCTTATGGAGTAGAGCATGAAAAGGGAAGGAGGAATATAATCTCATAAGAACATAGGTACAGAGATAAGCTCTTCAGATAACATATTTTTTTGTCTCTCTAGAAAGTAAATAAGATTGGTGGGTTAGATGGGGTCTGTGCATCCTTCTAGGAGAAAGGACTAAACTGAACTTCTTCAATGGGCACTGGAAAAACTCCTGGAGAAGTGTGACAGGGTGGATTTTAAAAGAAAGCTGTCTTGGAATGAAGAGTAGAGCAGCTGTGTCACCAACTTCAGCCGTGAAAGGATGGACAGGTCACTTGTGGGGGTACACTGGACATCTGCAATTCTTGTGATTACTGATATCAAAACCTAGATAAGCTGATAGATGCTCCCACTGCCTCGAAGTGACTCGCTAACAAACCCTTCTAACAAAGGTTGCCATCCTGCCATAGAGGCACAACTGGAGACAAAACACCTCTGCCTAATGCTGGCTATCCCATCCAGAGGGAAGCTGTGGTCCCCTGTAGGTCCCCATGCTCTAGGAAGGCTCCTTGACTATGAGAAGTCTCAGTCATTCAGACTTCCTTTGAGCAAGCAGGGAACAGAATGTGATGTCCAAATTATGTTTGGTAAAGCTCATCTTGATGCATAACATAACATAACATATAAAGAAGCATCTTCCCTTAGTACCTCTTCTCTACTGTTATTTAATTCTTTAGATCCTGGGTATCAGAATCCTTTTTTTAAAATTTTTTTTTCCCCTCTTTTTTTTAAGATGCTTGGAGAAGAAAAAAGTGGGTTAATAATAGGAAGTAAACAAGCTGTGAAAAATCCTGTCAATGGAACTTGTAAAATAATTTCTCTCTGTGTCATTGTCCCTGTTTAGAAATCCATGTCTTCTCAGACAGTTGTGATGGCAGGTGCTTGTGCTTTTGCATTATTGTGCTTTTTTGAGTATGGCTCAGATAAGTTTGAGAGGTCTTGAGTCTGTTTTCTGCTGTTGGAGTTGAGCATCTGTTTTCCATGTTTTTCTGCATTAATTAAATGCTGTAAAAGAATTAGCATGAACCAGAGGCAGGCCAGAGGTCACATAAAAGTATTTCCCTCTTCCATCTTCTCTTTGTCTGAAGTCAAATCATATGTTGGACTTTCCACACAGCAAATCCCTAGCTCCTGTAAAGATTTATGCAATACAGTTAAGTATTCTTTCAGGTTTGAGGTTTTTGGGTTTTTTTTTTCCTTTATGTTTTCAGGATAACATATACATATGTGTACATATATTATGTTTTGCAATTTCAGTTTGGGAAGAGAAAACATAATTCATCAAAGGAGAAATTCACCCACTGACCTGGAGGTAATTTTAATAATGAACTAAGATAGTTTTTGATGTGTGTGTAAACAGCACAGAAGTGTCAGATTCTGTTCTTGTATCCAGCATGATAGATGTGAGATCAAAGACTGCTTTCAGTAACTGCAGCATGGCAGACCTGCATTATTGAGGGAAATATTCCTAGAGCCATCAGCTCATTCTGTCATATGGAAACCAACTGATGTTTACTTGTATCTCCTTCAACACAGCAGAAGAGGTGAAGGTCACCTCACCTATATTGTTTCTCTTCTCAGGGTTCAAATATGTTGTTGTCTATCAATGAAATGAATTTGCCTGTCTGGATACATGAAGGATGTAGAAAACTCTCAAACTAGTCTGTGAGGAATCCTGTGTCTCTCCTGAGATCTGCTCAGGAGATCTTCAGGGCTGGAGTCTATGACACGAAGAGGGGATGAGGCATCTGTTGGGTCAGGAATGAGAAGGAGTGGTCACAGGTGGGGTGAAAAGTAGAGGGGAGGTTCGGATTACTCACCCAGTAGTCAGTAAGGCAATTGCCCTGCTGACTATTTCCCTCCAAGTGCTTGACTGACATATAATTGAGGAGGATTGAGTACATCTTCTGGCCACGTGCAGGAGTCCTGGTGGATAAGCCATAGGCTGGAAATGCTAATGGTGCAGCCTCCTCCTCCACTGAAGAGAAGCAGACTTTGCTTAGTCAGAATAGTATTTTTTCTCTTGAGGAAAACAAAGAGAAGATGCTTCAGTGGCTGATAGCTACACATGGGCAGGGGATGGTCTTCAGAACCGGAAAGTCATCAAAATTGTCCTCCATCTACAGGCATTGTGTCTGACATTTTACTGCTGCCACACACATGGGCTTCAGAAAGGGTCAGGGACCTGGCAGACATGAGTAATATTTTCCTTTCTCCCACAGTGAAAACACAGTGGACAGATGACACTTCTTTTGACTCAAATATATACTGCTGGCTTGCTCTTTCCTTGGTTGTCCATCATGGTAAGGTAAGACACAGATCTCTTCAGCATCTTGCTTGAGAAACCGCAACAGGAAACACATCTTATTTACTTGAAAAACAGTCCATAACTTCTGACATTTGAAACTGGAAACCAAGAGTTATCTGGTTATATGGGTTTGCTAGCATTATGGGGGTTTGGTAGGAATCAATTAACTGCAGGCACTGAGAATGGCAAAATGAACATACATCAAAGAGGACTAACTGATGGTTTAGGAGTCTGTTGGTACAGACTCTTAATGGTCCCTGTGTTCTCTGGTGACCCTGGAGTTAGTGCATGTGCTTGAGCCATTGCAGGCACAGAGCAAGAGGGTTGAACTTGGCAGTGGGTATTTACCAAGAGACTGGATGGCAAGAATCTAAGAGCTGTGGACGCTGGAGGCCACCACTGATGTTTCAGTAGGGAAGAACAGAATTGGCAACTGACAGAGCAATAACCAGAAAAGCATTACCAGAAAGGCCTGTTGAAACTGATGGAAAATCAGGGGAATAGCAGAAGAGTGAGCAGGACCACACACACACATGATCTCTGACTGAATACAGTCCTCCACACTGACCACCCCCAAACGGTGTTGGATGACTACAAAGCCCAAGAACTGAGGAGTCTCCACAGTGATAGGACCTGGAATTTTCTCCACTGGGAGAAGCAGCTGCCAAACTCTGCAAGCTTTGTTTGTCGGAGGAAGCTGATCTGACTGCTTTGTAACAAAATGCAGAGACTATTTCTTCCAAGAATCCAACAGACAAGTCTAGAAGAAAGCTGTGGGGAAGAAGAGATGCCTTGTGTAGCATAGCTCTGCCTCATCTCTTCTGTCTGCTAGAATCTCCAGCACACAATGTATTTTGCACATGCTGGGAGCATCCTGTCTCCATTTGCACCTTTTAAAGTCCTGCATAGTAGCACAAAGGGGATGGCACAAGGAGGTTGTGCGGGGCAAGAGAACTGTGCTATGGAAGGAAGAGACCCTCATCAGTATTTTTGCCATCAATACTTTGGGGAGGAAATTAAAAAAGAATCCAAAACCCCAAACCCCAGGCTAAATTTTGCACTTGTTCTCTCAGGCTGGCAGCCTAGTAGTTCATAAACTCAGAAGTACCTTGTTCTGGAGAAACTGTACTGAAAACAGTTTCCAATGGCTTCCCCGAGTTTGCTTTGCTGGTGGCAGCCCTTCGGCTCCATGCTGGCACATGTATGAAGCTTTTTGAACAAGTTTTGACCTTCCTTTAGCCCCTCTGCCCATCAAGCCATCTAATGACATGCTTCGTATTGCACAGAACACATACAATTGACAAGTTCATAGTGTTGTTTAAATATTAAACAGTCTAGACAGGCTTTTGAGTCTTACGCCACTAGGAAAAGGCTCAGACCATACCCATCTCTGAAATTGGGCTGCGGGATCGTTTGCACAGTAAGACAGACAATAAGACTTGTATACATTGCCATGCAACAGAAGAGACCCCGAACCGCCAGCCCTAAGTGGAAAGTTTATTTCTAAGCACAATATATGGAAAAACCAAACCAACAAACCCCACGGATATAGAAAACGTTGTAGCAAATCCCTGGTCAAGTAGGACTTCATGTCTGTCACTACCCTGCACCTCACAGCTGCTTAAAATGTCATGCAATGGAGGAGAGGGCACTCGGACGACACCCTCCGCTTCGGATCAAGGAGGATCTCCGAGCAGGAGAGGGCCGCGGGACTCCCGCTGAGTGACTGGGACCGGAACCAGCGAAGGGCAGCGCTGCTCACCCCCACCACGCGCGTCGTGACTACCGGTGGTAGACTTAGCACTTCAACAGCTTTACCAACGTGGATTCTCACAACACCCCTGTGAGGTAGGTACGTATTGTTATTCCCCCTTGGCATGGAGGGGGGACTGAGCCAAACAGCCCAAGGCTACAGAGTCGGTGGCAGAGCTGGAGTGAGAGTATGCAGAGTCCTGCGTGCTCAGAGTACTAGATCACACCACTCTCATGGCAAGTTGTGCTTCTGACCTCATAAACTTTTAGCTGATAGCCAAATTAAAGGACTTCGACATCTCCATACTAAATGAGCGGAGTGCAGAGAGGGAAACAACATCGTGTCTGACAGCTGTCCCTTCGTCTGTGTATGCTCTTTCCTTCCCGAAACCACCATAATTACTCATCTCCTGGAATAAGGACAGCTTCCATTACAGGCATGGGGGAGAGAGGCTGCTGTGTTTGCTTGCTTTGGCCAGGTGTCTCTACTGTGGGTCAGATGTAGCTCTTCCAGAGACTGCGTTGCAAAACCTTCATTCTGGGGGTAGCTGCTTTTAGAGATGACAGGAATTGCCCCTTCCCTCTCCCTCCACCCATCAACATTCCTTTCACCCCTCTGCCAAAAGCGCTCTTTGGTAGATAGTAATATTGGTCAGATAAAGGTACAGCAGCCTCAGGAACCATGCTGTTCCACATAGGTCCTCAATAATCAGCTTTCTTGGCTGGTGTTTCACCCCTCACATCTTCTGCCAGAGAACTACCTGTTCTATTGCATCCTGATATTCAAAGGGACACTGTCAAGCAATCAAAATGAAAAATGAAAAATACAACCTGCCTCAACGTTGCAGAATGGCTAGTGTGTTCAAACCTGGAGGCTGAAAGTTGACACCTTTTCCAGTCCAGAACCACCTGACCCATGACAGCTGAGCTGCTGAAGGAGCTGGTGGCATTCATTTGCCTTGGCTCCAATAGAAGCTGCAAGAGGTGCTGGTATGATGATGGAGGGCAGCTGGATGCAGCCATTGTGCAACGTTGCTCAGTGCTGCTGCTAAATGGATGCAGTTTGGCTGAAGTCTTTATTGTAATTTTGGGGGGACCTGGGTTCAAGCTTCATCACTACAGGCTCATTGTAATGGGACTGCTGAGCTGTTGCTCCTCAGCTAGCTGATCTCCATGTTTTTTAGGGTTACACATCCTTTGTGGCAGTTGCACTGGAAAAACAGCTCAATCCTGTAAAGCTGGGACGGCTCTGTAAAGCTCTGTAGAGCGAGGACAGACAACAGGAAATCTGTGACATGGACTTTCTCCTGTTGCAGAAGAAAGGTGGGGAGGAGAAGAACAGGGGTGGTGAAAGGAATGGAGGAGTGGAGAGAACAATACGTGCCCAAATGGAAAAGGACAAACTTGGTAGGGAAAGAAATTTTATTTTGAAGCTTGTAAGAGAATATTACAAACAATGGAGAGTAAAAAAAGCTCAAACCCTAAAAACTATTTAAAAAGTACTTGACAGTGTCCCTTTAATATCCGCATATGATTCAGCCATTGTGCATTGAAAAAGAACGTTCCTGAAGAGCAACTGGTACCTTGGAGGATATATCCCAGAGAAGGAGGCTTATTAGAAGTGTTACATATTTGATCAGCAACTGTGCTCCCTCTTCAGACTAAATGAATGGAACAGACTCTGTAATAAACTAACAGACTGGATGTGAAAGGCTCAGCCTACAAGAATGAGTGAGACTGTTGCAAATTGAGCAGCAGGGATACAGACACTGAAAAAAAGAGATGTACATCTCTAATGCATGAATGTTTGAATCAGTACGGGAGCAGAAACCCAGCGAGGTGGGGCAGCTCCTTGTGGTCAGAGTACAATGGAAGGAAAATAACCTGGAATGTCTGCATGGAAAATGATGTGTGTGAGTGGCAAGACTTCGATGCTGGATTTGAGGTTATGAAGGAATAAAACACAACAGTACTTGTGCTTGAAACAGCTGTGGAGTGTTTGTACAAAATTTGCCAAAAATGCCTATAACATCAAAGAAAGGTCATGGAGAACCCTCCCCCCCTCCCAGTTCCACTCTCACAAACCCCTTTTTAAGATCCTTATGAAAAAAACAGGTTTTTTGGTGATATATGAATTTTTTGTTAGATTTTCTTGGTGGGATGATTCAATCTCTCTGTAAATCAATACTGAAAGATATCCAGCCATTTCACTTCAGGTATCCTATGGTAAATTGAACAAGGCTCCAGAGTGACTCATGAAACAAACAACTCATAGCCCTGGTTAATCACAGTCTGGAAAACAAAATTGCTCCAAATAATTTGTTCCCTTCCTTGTTTTTATAAACCTCACACTGTGTCTGTGTGTTTGTGTGCGCGTGCGTGTGTGTACGGGGGGTGTGTACAGAGCATTACCTATTCCAGGTAATAGGATTTGTAAGACATGCTAAACCGTCTGTTCCTCTGCTTCCCCAGAACTCTGCCTACTCAGTTTGTAGTCTGTATTGCACTTGTTTAGTTGGGTTTTTTTTGTTATTTGTGTTTTCTGGAAAACATTAACCTCTTTAGCATGAGTGTGCAGCTCTCCCTCCACCTGCTTTTTTTTTCCTCAGCTGGTCAGGTGCCACCTCTTGTATCTTGTGCAGTTACCGAAAAAGAAAAGGAGAGAAGGAAAAGAGAAAGAAAAAAAGAAAAGAGAAAGAAAAAGGCACACCATGCTCCTCTGCTTTGTGAGTTCTTTCTCTCCTCTGCTTCATGTTAAGGCCTCCTGAATTCCTCGGTTCAGACTGTCGTGACCCTCATGACGAGCTCTCTGTTAGTACTAGACTGACTCCTCTGTTCGTGAGGCCTCAGGTGGCTGAGTATATGCAGGATGGTATAAGCACAGTGGTGGTCAGAGAGGGTGCCTGTGGCATGGCCGGCAGCCCGTGCCCCGCTGTCGGCTGGTGCGGAGTTAGTGGCTGTACCACCAGTGGAGGACGAGTGGGTGGTTTGGGAGGAAGGGCGCTGATTTGTCCTGGTCCCTGTTTTTTGTTCCTCCATGTCCTTTGTTTTGTCATAGTTCAGCACTTTCCACTGCTGATTGACCGCCTGCCACCGTTTAAAAATCCGGTAAACCGAGGGCCCTTCATGTATTATTAGACCTGGAGGGAAGGGGTAAAGAAATAAACATAAAAGAGAAACAGAACTTTAGAAAGAACGATAAAGCTAGCCCAGCATCCTGCCCCCACCTAGCTGGTTAGCTCAGCTCTCCCTCAGCCAGTGTCTATTCAATGATAAATCAGGTATTTTAATTACCAGTGCTTCTGCTAGGCTGTATCTTTTTTCCCCTGAATTAAAAGGATTACAGTTTTATCTCAGCAATCAATAACTGGATCATAAACACAGCAGAGTGACTTAAGGGTCTCAGAGCAAAACAGCATCTGTTTACCGATAAACACCTGAGGTTTATGCACCACTGGACTGGTTTTGCATGCTGCATAGTCATGATTCACCCAGCTAACAGCAGCGTGTTTGGAGGGGGTGTAACTGGATCTGACGTGACAGTGACGTCTGCTGCACCAGCGTCATGTGTGTGCACAGCCCCAGTATCTCCCCACACACACAGCAGACACACAGATGGAGGCCAGAGGCAGCAATTGAGAAAAAAAAAAAAAAAAAAATCCTAGGCAAAGTTTTGCTCAACTGCAGAGCAAATACCTCATTGTACATCATCTCTCCCTTCCAAGGCGCAAAACAAATTAGCATTAACAAAAAAGCATGCACACAATGCATCTGTCCTGCTATCCACCTGCACAGACCAGAGGTGATGTCCTGGGAATGGCACTGGGCTGTGAGACACATGACTTCTAGTTGTCTCTGCATTTGAAAGACAGCGTGCAGCTCAGGCCTTTCCACCCAGCAGCTACCTCACCTCCCAGCGGTCTCTGTCATCCTCCCCACCCTTGCTGAAGAACTTAAGGATTAGATAATGTTTTTAGTTGTTTAGATGTTGACAGTACTTGAGTATTAATCTCTGCTACTATTCAAGCTGCCGGGCTTTGGCTAGACCCTGTGAAAGTGCTGTGAAGTCACCAGCAGTGTCTGCAGCACTGTGTAGTTCTTATCTGCTGAGGCTGGAGGAAGCTGAAACATCTCCTGTAGACTGACTTAGTCAATACACTGTAACGTAATTAACAAATTTTACTAGTGAGAGAGATTTATACAGAATGGGGATCGGGTGGGGTGTCTGAGTCTTCTTGTTCTGTAGCAATCTGTTTGCTAGGAAAGTGCCTTTGTGCCTCAAGTAACTGAAACCGGATTAGCAGGCAGGACTGGGTCAGTTAGCACGTGGGTAGCTTCATTGTTCTTAATAAAGGTAGCTTGGATTATCAGAACCACTTCTCGGAAGAGTAGCTCTCATGACTCCCTGTTGCAAGCATATTAATACTAGGGCAAAGCACAAAAGACCCACAAGAAGTAAGAAGCAAAATTATAGCAAAACCAAGTTGACCAGGCTAGTGCAGGGAGATGATGGTCACCACAGAATGAAGTGGTTTACTTCCGTGCCTGATGAATCAAATCTGTGCATACCCAAAACCAAAATATCTGAAGGTTATCCTACCTTTAGGGCTGACCTTCCCATTACTCACTGATGGGGTGGATCCACCTGGGTTCTTAGGGCTTGCATCTGATTATACAGATTCTAGCTTCGGTATAGATGGATTTTCTAGCTTCTCTGGTTTTAAGCATAACCAGAATCCCTGCTGACTGGATTACAGAATAATTTCAGCAGGATTCTCACACTCATTGTAATGGGGTGCTGAGCCTGCTTCCTGGCTGCATAAGTAGTTGCATTAGTTATAGATATCTGATAAGTATAGCTTTGTATTCAATCTGGCTATTTTGGGACAGGGAATGGCATTGGTCACTACAGTATGGGAGAGCTCTTCACTCAGATTCCCATAGACCTGTGAGATTGCACAGCTGCAATCCTTCTGGCTTTTCATAACAAACACTATGATGCCATAATAGAAAAATATGGGTTTTCCTCCCTGCTTTGAAACACAGTTGAGAATTCTGGTGTCTTCTGATCAAAGCATCAACCATAAAAAGCAGGACTTAGGGAAAGCCTACCCTAAAGCCTACCTTTCCAGCCAAGGAGGCATGAGCTTTGAAGCAGGCCTGAAGTGGATCAGCCCATGACAAGGAACATTACACATATATTTAAATGAGCTGTCTGATCTGTAATGAATGAAATTCCATTCTGATCAATGACAGAGCCAATGTGTCCCTGAGACCACTTTAAGCCTGGGATGAAAGACCCAAAATTGAGTATTTTCTCTTTGTCTGTGGACCATTCTCCATAGAATCAGAGCTATTCTCTGTAGTATTAAACACTGAGCTGGGATTGTAAATCTATTCTTAATTACCTTATCACAAATATTTAATGTGCAGCCTGATTCAAGAGGGCTGTTTATAAAATTCTTGTTTGTTTGCCTTCTAATTATAAATGTTTATGATCTTATGCAATTAACCGTGATGCTGATGGATGGGTTTCTGAGTCAACTGAGCACCTGTTTTCTTAGATAATTTTGGTTTTAAAATATTTATAAAAGTACAAAATAACTTGTTTTCCTCTGTATTTACTGGGCTCTAAATTACTTATTGATTTTCCAGTGTCAAGCTCAGGAAGCTGTAAAATTAAAAAGGAACCAAGTGGAGGGGTGGGCAGGGAGGCGGAAGTAACAGTGATTCATTTTCAAGAGTAAATGCCAAGAGTGAGCAAGAGTCTATCAGTTTATATCAAGCTGCAGGACACTTAATGATCCCACAGAAGCAAATTTTGTCTGCCTGAGATAAATTGGGATTGGAATTCCTGTGTTCAGCTCTGTATGTCCCCTGCCAGAAAAACCCATCTCTTGAGGATCATTCTTGTTTACAGAAGTGAAACTTTCCAATTAAAGGCCAGACTTAGTGGGAAATCCTTCAGGAGGAACTGTATTTGACTAGAAGTGTCCAGTTAGAAGCAATTATTCCATAAGCCAAACACAGTTTATGTGGGGAAGATAGCAGGTTGGTGTGAACTTCTCTCTTTGTGTACTTTTCTCTTTTCAACAAATATATGAGAATTTTAGATGGTTCTGATAGTGGCCTTGTCCTTTTCCACTCCACAAAAGCTTATCATCTTGCCTTCTTCTGCTTTACAAAACCTGTTCTCAATGGATCCTCTGTAAAACCATCTTTTTCCAAAGGAAAATCTTGGTGACTTTAATGTAAAAAGTATTGGTGTGGATTGCTGCCTGGTCCATGAAATCCTTTGTTTATGGTATTGGTGAAATGAAACTTCTATGGTGTCACGGTTTAGCCAGGACATACGGGAAGTAGACACTGAAGATGTGCTCTTTCTATCCCCATCTTTTCATGTAGAGAAAACTATGTCCTGGCTGGATATCAGAAGAATTTCTTGACATGAAAATTGTTGAGTGCTGTAAGAAGTATTCAAAGGAACTTCCATATACACTCGTCTTGTTCTTATTTCATTCTTTTGTCTGTTTGTGGCCATTGATGTAAGCAGGACAGCTGGCTAGATGGAGCACTGGCCATTCTTACATCTTTGGACATTTCTACTTCCACTAGCTTGTGCCACAAAAAGATTTGCTAGATGGCTCTGGAGCTGGAGACAGCATGTACTATGTGATGGGGTCATTAACCTGGCAGCAAAGCCTACAAAAATATTTCTAATGCCTCTGCTTGCATTGTCACATGGATGTGTTCCCAGGACAAGACATAGAAGCTCTGAGCCAAACGTGGCAGAGCTAACCCAGTGCAGTGCTCTGATTTAACACATGCTGAATCTAGAACAATATCTACAGCAAACTACATTGATCTCTTTTCACTGTGTTCACTCAATCCATATAATAACCTTTTTTTTTTTTTTTTTTTTTTTTTTTTTCTCTTGTGGCTTTAGTATTACTGAGTCCATGAAGTGGGTCAGATCATGGTTATCCCTGTGGAGCTCTTTACTGTCCAGGTAGGAGGGACCAGTGATTATCCTGGGTGCAGGGATTGCTTCCAAGAGCTGAGGAGCTGCTTTGTGCTTCACAGCAGAGGCAAACACAACAAGAGGTTATACCAAAACTGCACACTGCTTACACTGGTATTTTATGCTTCCTTTCATTTATTACATACAGGATAGTAGCCAGCACCTAAGCATTGCTCTTATGCAAAACAATGACAGTAAGTGATCCAGCCCCAAAGAGCACAGAGCCTGGTTCCAGACTGGATTTAAAGCCACAGGTAATCAACATCAATACAGGCTGCCTAGGCAGGAGTTGTGTCACTGCAGTCAGTGCATGCACAGCACCTGGGAGAAATTGGACTGTTTCTCTTGCAGATGATTGAGATGCAGTCTGCAATAGTGCTAACACTGGTGAAAGAAGTTTCATTTACATGTTCTACTTTTTGCCATGGCTAATCCTGAGCTTATGGACTTTGAAAATGCAAGAGTTAGAGAGGGAGCATGACCAAGGGAGAGGAACCATGGCCCAGAGGCACGGCTCATGTCACTGTAGGCTTTCTCTGAACCTTGTAATATCTGTGTACACCACAGCATGATCCACGGGGGCAGTGTCTGTGCACGAAAATGTTCTTGGTGCTGAGGGTGGACTCATATGGGCTGTATGCAGTGTTCCTTTGTCTCTTGGGATTAGCTGGGACAGAGATGCGTTGCCATCGGTGTGCTTGTGGCAAGACTGGTCAAAAGAGAGGTCCTCAGCTCAATGGTTATAAGAATGAAGACAAAGCTAGACATAACAAGGAAAACTGTTTATGTGTCTCTGGATGGGCAGGGGGGCATCAGCTGCTGCACCACCAGCCTGTGAGATGAACTGCTGTTGAGTCTCCAATCTGGAGCAGCGGTTTCCCAGAAATGACAGGCAGTCACCCTCTCCATACTGTCAGCCTCTGCCATCAAGTGATCTTTTCATCAGGACTTCCAGCTTTTAATTAACCTTCCTCTTATTCTAACCCTTGCCATGTTTTTTCTTGAAAGAGACAGGTAAATTCTTGGGGCAGGAACTCTTTCTCCTGATTGCCAGTAAAGAAATCACCAAAAAAAGGCTTCTGCTGACAGCAAGTGCAACATCACCCCTGCACTGTCACTCACATTATCTACAGCAGAAAAAAATCACAGTCCATTCCAGCTATTTTGTCCTGCTTCTCATATAGTCCCTGTTCGTGTCACCTGAGCTGTCACCTCGTTTCCACCTACTGTAGCACTTCCCTCTCTGGTTTTCTTTCCAAATGCAGCTTCACCTCAGCCAGAGAGGTGCCATGCTTTAGCCTGTTTCTGTTGCCTTCATCGCTGGGTGTCAGAGGAAGATTATGGTAGCTGTGATGAAAGCTCACTATACAGTGGTGGCTCATGGCAAAGCAAACCAATCCCCCTGGGAGGCAACACTATCACTGTTGGTGTACACCAAAATTTCAGACCTTTCCTTCCCTTTCTGTGAAATGTTTCTGCTTTTCTGCCAGTCTCAAATTCCCTCACTTTTGTTTCCAAAGCTCCAGGAGCTCAGCCCTCACTTATCTCTTTGCTTTAATCTCATCCTATAAGCTCCATCCTTAGCTGCCTTTTATCTTATCCTAAGAGCAGTAAAGTAGTTGTACTGGTTCAGACAAGGGCTCTTGCTATTATCATAGCACCTGCCTCCAGCAGTGGCCAAAAAGTGGGGTGTGAAAATAAAGCTGAAGAGTGACAGAGAGGTTCTGCATGCTGTCAGGGCCATACCTAGGCACAGATTCTCTCTTTAGGCTCAGCTATGTTCCCCAACCAGAGGTGTCTACCATAGTACAGTAAAGTGTAATGACTTGTACTCTGCACTCTGCATTTGCTTCCCCACCACTTCCCAAATTTCCATAGTCCCCAGGAGGTCACTCCACTCCAAAAAGCATTTTAGAAATAACCATGAGTCTCTGCCACACCCCAGTTTCACAAGTACCTGACAGTACCTGAGAGATGAGTCCCAGTGAGCTCCCACTGGACCCCTCCAACCCATACTGCTTTTCAGTGCAAGCCCCTGTACTTCATTCCTCACTCATGATGCAAGATAGACCTTGGTAATAAACTGGGGAAAGAGACACAGAGGAACTTTTTCCTGCAAATATGAGCTGGGAAAGGGACACCTGGAATCTGACATCCCTCAGCATTGTGGCAGGGTCGGTTCCAGATGAATATAGTAAGTTCCTTAAACAACACAGCATCTCCAAGAGCCAAGACTCAAGGCTGCAGAGCTGTGATCTGGGTGAACTGGGGAGTGGGGAGAGGTAGATTCATAACTGGAAGTTATGTTATGGCACCATCAGGACTATGCACTTGGGCTCATTTGGGAGGGGAGACGTGACACTGGGGTTGACCAGGTGGGGAACCAGGTAATGCCCCCTCTCTCAGCACTGCTGTTCACCACCTGAAAGATAAAGAGGTTCTCTTTATTTTGCCTTCCTGTTGGGTTGAGCAGTAGGTTTAGGGTGAATTAAATTTTTTTAAACCTAAACCTACTGCTCAACCCAACACTCCCACCTGCGCCCCTTTTCCTGCAAGTGAACTCCCCAGCCAGGGGCAGTTCCCAGAGCAGAGGTGCACAGTCAGCACTGTACACCTCATTTTGCTTCTGATACCCTGATGAAATAAACTGGTTTGTCACAGAATCACTGTCTTCAGCAGTGTGACTGCCTGGTCCAGCTTCTTTTTTGAGATTCTGATTTCTCCTTCCTAAGGGTAGGGCTTTGCACTTCTCTTTATTCAGTTCCATCTTGTTGATTTCTTCAATTTGCCAAGATAATTTCAAATGCTGAGCTGATTCTCCAGAGTGTTTGCAGCCTTTCCAAGCTTGGTATCATCCAAGTAAATTTTATAACAGCACTTCCTATTTCATTACCTGAGCCATGAATGAAAATACTGAAGAGAGCAGAGTCTAAACTAGTCCTCCTTGAAACATCTTTCCAGTTTACAGCACACATTTGACAATTACCAAGAAAGCAGCTTTTCAATTGGCTATACACCTGCATTATAAGTATTTAATCTGCTACTTAATTTAATTTCCCTGGTTTGTTTAAAGGAACCTTAAGGCAAAGCACCAAAAGCATTGCCCAAGTCACAGCATATCAAACTGACTGCTTCCTCCTTAGCCACTAGGACAATTACCATCCCAAATTAGATATGGTTATACATCATCTACCTGGACCTATGCACTGTCCCCTAGGACATTCTGATCTCTGAACTGGAATGATATGGATTTGATGGATGGACCACTCATTGGCTAAGGAACTGGCTGGATGGTCACACCCAAAGAGTTGTGATGAATGGCTCAGTGTCCAAATGGAGATGTGTGATGAGTGGTGTTCCTCAAGGCTCAGTACTTGGACCAGTGCTGTTTAACATTTTTGCCAGTGACATGGGCAGTGGGATTGAATGCACCCTCAGCAGGCTTGCTGACAACAGTAAACTTTGTGGTGTAGTCAACATGCTGGAAGGAATGGATACCAAACAGAGGGACCCTGACAGGCTTGAGAAGTGTGCTCATGCAAAGTGCACAAAGTTCAACAAGGCTGAGTACTCAGTTCTGCATCTAAGTCAAGGCAATCCCATGCACAAATACAGGCTGGGAGGAGAATGGATTGAGGGCAGCCCTGAGGAGAAGGACTGGGAGATGGTGGTGGACCAAAAGCTTAACATGAGCCATCAATGTGCACTTGCAGCCCAGAAAGCCAACTATATCCTTGGGCTGCATCAACAGAACCACAGACAGGCGGTCAAGGAGGGTGATTCTCCCCCTCTGCTCTGCTTCTCTGAGACCACACCTGGGGTGCTGTGTCCAGTTCAGGAGCCCCCAACATAAGAAGGACATAGAGCTCTTTGAGCGTGTCCAGAGGAGAGACATTAAAATGATCAGAGGGCTGGAGCACCACCCCTGTGAAGACAGGCTCAAGAAGTTGGGGTTGTTCAGCCTGGAGAAAAGAAAGCTCCGAGGAGACCTTAGAGCAACCTTCCAAGATCTGAAGGGGGCCTACAAGAAAGCTGGGATAGGACTTTTTACACAGGTGTGTAGCAATGGTTTAAAACTTGAGGAGGGGAGATTTAGGCTAGACATTAGGAAGACATTCTTTCCTGTGAAGGTGGTGAGACACTGGCACAGATTGCCCAAGGAAGTTGTGGCTGCCCCCTCCTTGGAAGTGCTCAAGGCCAGGTTGGATGGGACCTCAAGCAACCTGATCCAGTGAGAAGTATCCCTGCCATGGCAGTGGGGTCAGTGGGGTTAGAACTAGATGGTCTTTAAGGTCTCTTCCAACCCAAATCATTCTGTGATTCTATGATACTCTCGCGCTCATCAAGTGGTTAGTTTAAAAATTATTCTAATATTTTTCTATGAATCAGTTAAGCTGATTTGCCTTTTTTTCCCCGATTCTCAGTTCCTACCTTCTTTAATGCTAGAGATTACATTTCAAGGTAGGTACTCTGCTTGCATTTCCCCAGCCGCCTGGCACCTCCTGCATCCTCCCCAAGTTCCTGATGATGAAATGTTCATGGGTCAGAGATTGCTCTGCAGCTTCCTCTGAAGTTCATTAGGACATGCTGACAAGGACAGAGCTAACTCATTTGAATATTTTTGAGTCTGTTCTTTTCTGACTCTGCCCTGGGCTCCTTCCTTCTCATTAAAATTATTTTAGTTAAGTTTTGAAGACTGAAACAAAGGCAACATTTAACTCTTTGACCCTTTTTGTATCAAATATTATTTGAGCTCTTAGACTTGTCTTCTAATTATTTGTGTATGCTTATGGACCCATTACTTTTTGCCTTTTGTATCTCCAGATGGTTGTCCTGGGGTTGGGCTCTGATGGCTCCACATGTCTGTGTCATTTCTACAGACTTATCATTAGTTGCAGGCTCTTCTTTCTGCCTTTTGTGTGATTGGAGTTTCTGATTGTGGGTCCTCAAAGAGCTCCTGATGCAGCTTCAGAGCTCTCTTCCCACACTTCTGAGCTTTCCCCTGCACAGGCACAGTTTGCTGTTGTGCCTTTAGTATCATTCCTTTTGGCAGCCTCGATTTATCCCTCAGATTCCCTTCCCAAGAGACACTCCCTGCTCTGGTCCCCTGAGGCTTCTGCCACTGCTTTTCTGGAGTCCATTATCCTCACATCATGATTTTCTTCAGTTCAGGAATGCTTTAATAGCACAGTCACTTTTCATACAAACTACTGCTACATACAGATTTTCAGGGATTCTTTGCTTTCAAACGAAACCAAATAGGAGGTGTAGACTCCCTTGTAACTGTTGCCACTGATTTCCAAAATACACATTTTGCCCCGAGAATGTTTCAAGAACTTAGTGGAAAGTCTATCCTGCATACAGGAGAAGCCTGGATATAATGGATAACAAGGAACCTCTGGTGTAACCTTGGATAACAAGGAACCTTCTTTGCAATGTGCTACCTTCATCCCAGGGCAACTCTTCTCATTCATGTCCTCTGTCCACCCTCCTGTTACTCTATAACTTCTGAGCTGGTCCATGTAGTCCTGAGTTGGTAAGACCCCAAATGAAGAAAGAGTGGCATAATTAAGGAGCTGACAGGAGATCTCCAAGGAAGAGGAGATTCCTTTCCATTCAGCATAGTTTGTTTGCAATGGGAAAACAGCATTGGGTGTCTGCAGAATGCCATCTGTGACAGAGAAGCTGGGCTGACCCTGGGAACTGCACACAGCAACATCATAGCTCTAGAAATGCCACAGTATTTTCAGCTGTAAGCAGAGGAGCTACCAACCACCACAACTTTCTCCTGCCAAGACTAGCAGTTTTCACCCTCTCTCAAAACTGGGACAAAAAAACCCCCCAACAACCAAAACCCAACAGCAAAAATAGGTAAAATACAGATAAATCCTCATTCAAGCAATAGATAAACCATAAACAAAATCACTCCTGGAACTCAACTGGCTGTGGACAGCTACAGCAAAATGGATGTTGTGCCCTTAAGGGCTCTTGTACTCTTGTGGTATTTAATTCACTGCACACGATAAAGCAGAGGATTAAAGGGCAGTCTCTAGCTATGCAGGAGGCAATAAATGAGACTCTTCTTGGAAAAAGCAAATAAATAAAGACTGGAGATACACCACCAGAACAGCTTAGATTCTGAATCATACATCACCAGCATCATTCCCCATTTTTAAGTCTACCCCTAACTGCTAGCTAGGAGGGATAAGGCTTGGAGGCATTACCCATATCACTTCTTGCTCTCTTAGAGTTTTCTCTTCTTGCTTTGTAGCTAGGATTATATAGACTCTCTTGCTGCCTTTTTTCCACAAATTTAAAATGGAGATGAGGAAAACATCCCACATCTTGAAAACACCTTGCACACTAGAGGTGAAAGTCACTCATTGTGTGCATGGCAGATACTCATAGGTCTTTAAAAGAAGGGAACAGAAAATAATTTCAAATGGGATTAAAACAGAGCCCTGGACAAATGCATATCCTGGTTTCTGGGTCCTTGTTTCCAGATGTTCCCTGACAAAAGTCCACAGAAGTGTATACTTGTGGTGAGGAGAGCAAAAGCACATGACTTCCATTTCACTACACTTGCACCATGGCAGTGAGTCCTCCAGGTCTGGGTCCTGAAACTTTCTATTCTATAGCTAATGATTCTTGTGCAGTCATGCTGCATCCTCAGCCATTCCATCTTTTAAAAGGCAATGCTGGACAACAGTGCTGTTTTGTGTAGAGTTCACCAATCTGGATTTGCAGTTACTTGGACTGAGACTTGAAGAAGTCGTGCTGCTCCCCAGAACGTAAGAAGACATATGCATTTTCAGACAGATGAAAATATTTCATTAGGACTTTAATTTATTTTTAAACTTTGTATTCTAATTCTGACACTGAATTTAAAATACTCAGCATGAGCAGTCATCTCTAAATGTTAAATCAAAATGCTTTGTTCAATAATGATCAAAACATGACATTTGCTTATTGAAGGTAGAACTAGTGCCTGCCTCCCTGCTTTTATTAGCAAACTAAATTCTGTAAGAAAAAGTGGTAATAGCTTTTCAGTCTTTCCATTTTCTGAGGAATGCAGGTGCTGTGTGAGCCAAAGCCCTCCAGATTGCTCCCACCACCCAAGCACTGTTTCACTACTAGGAGTAAGGGAACATTAAGTAGAGACATAAAGGTGATTACAGATCTCCCCAAATAGGGCAACCCCAGGGTAATGTAGGGCACAGAGGCTAAATGAATAGACTTGGGAGTGCCTCTGAAGTTGCACGCTGACATGTGCATTATCATGGCTTCTACCTTCTTGCTGGAGCAAGATGTGGGCATCTTTCCCCTCTGCTATGTAGGAAGACAGCCCAGGGATGTGAGTCATATGATGCCCATGGTCCTCTTTGTTGGGATAATTGCATCCCTGGGACACCCTGGTTTTGGACTGTGTTTGGTTGTTTTGTCCTTCACATCTGTGACAAAATTTTGACTGCAGATCCCAGTATTTTTGTGAGATTTCTAGGATCCTTCCACCTTGAATGCTGTGACCTCTCCTCCCTGCTCCCCTATACTATTCCCACAGGTCTCATCCCACCTTCTTCCTTGCAAAGGTCTTCACCTCTCACACAGAGGTACTATTCAAAATTAAGAAAGGTGGCAGGAGCCAAGAGGACAAGGGTCTTTCATTTCTGATCTGTTACTAGATGGGATCTCTAGGAGGGCAAAAATTCTTCCTTCCTGCTCTGGGTGTGCAAGTGTCTTCCATCAGAGCTGAAGACCATTAGGGGCTGTGATACCATCTGAGTGAATGGATGAACAGGGCAGGCAAGGGTTCACACTGACCTACAGGATGCACCAATGCTAAACTGACAAGAATGAAAGAAGTAAAAGGAACTGAGTGTGGCTAAGCCTGCATCAAAGGTCTGGAGAAGAGCCTTATAGGACACACAGAAGTTGATGATTGTCTGTAGCTGAGCAGAGTGAATTGCCCCACCTGACATAGCAGATGCCTAGACTTTTGGCTTTTCAGGCTTCTCTGCATTCAGGAGGTAGTGATGACTGCCCACTCCACACTGGCCCTGCCTGAATGTCATAGCTATGGGTTTGTTTGCTGGCTGGAATTTTTCCAAGAAGGTAAAATTCTGGCTAGCCAGGGCACAGGATCCCTGGAGTTATTTAATCTTATTTAGCAACCTCTGCCAAACACTTCATGGTTGTATGGGTAATGTGGATCCAGCTCTTCCATGGGACAGATGGATTCAGGCTGTGGCTACCTTGGTTGAGGAAGAAAAGTTTTGGTTCAGGGAGTAACTTCGAGGCAAAATAAATTTAGCAACTTAAGCCCATGGGCCTGTTTGCAGTATTCTTGTTTGCAGACTATTGTATATGGTTCTGAAAGATGACTCTGTTGGTAGGAGAAGAACCAGTTACTACTTTAAGAAGTGATCCCTGAGCTGACTTCAGGTTAATCTCTTCTTACCTCTGCTTCTGGCTCCCTGCAGAGCTACAAAAGCAGCCTCATTTACTATGCATGGGAGATGACCCCCTTGCAGCTTCATCTTTGTCTACAGAGTAGAATTCTCTTGCTATGGCCACAAAAGCATGGACCACAACCTCCCATCTCCAGGAGAAATGTGCTTGCAGGAATGGAGGCTGTAGTAGGAGGAGTGATGGGACAGAAGGCAGTTGGAAAAACACAGCCTGGCACAGAGCTGAGGATTTTTTTCATCCTTTACTAGACAGCACAGTTTATGCAGCTGGTGCAGGAGATCCCACCAGCTGCCCACAAGGGAATCTCCTGCCATAATGTAGAAACTGTGACAAGCAGGTGAATGCTTCTCCCTCTTCCCATGGATGGGAACTTAACACAGGGACACCATGCACTTGGTTTCAGCATGAGGTTTAGTGACAAGGAAGCATTTTTATGGTTGTAACATATCTCCCTCAGAAGCAAAAGATGCCATTCACAAGGCAAAAGGATTTCTTTTCACCCTCAAAAAACATTAATTATATTGCCCTCATTAAATGCTAAATACACTGATCCACTGGAGCAGAGCACCACATGGTCACTCACAAAACAATTTGAAATACATCTCCAGAGCCCTTTTGTAACAGTGGGAAAATGCATGGAGGCGTTTGTGGGGAAGGACTGTGGAGCTGAAAGGACACCTGCAGAAGGCCAGGTTCTGCTCTGACTGTGCCAGAAGCCAAGCTCCTTCCCTGAAAAATGGAGGGGGTTCAGAGCCAGGTTCATACCCCATGGCTCTTTGCTCAGCAGTGATGTGCTTGTTCTGTGGAGAGCTGCTGGTGCTGCACTGGGGTTCAGTAGGAGCCTCTGCAGAAATGCCGCTGGTGGAAGCAGCACACGCAGGCCAGCTGGTCCACTCTGCTCTCTTATTGAATAATCAATGCTGCATTAGATAAAAATAGGTCCCCTTTTTCAGGAACAGAGGGGAGGCATGTCTCTGCTTTGCTGAGCATCCGCTGCTCCTGGAGAGGGGCCAAGAAGTCAGTTGGCAGATGAGCCATGCAGTGTTGCTTCTCCTGATGCTTGTCCAGGTACAGGGACCTCAGTGACTGCTCTCGAGGGCCAGTCCCTGCCCAGCTCAATTGGCAGCCCCAATTGGTAGCCCCACACATGCCTTGTGGGCACTACTCCTACCTCCATACTCCTCTTTACAGCTGAGAAGTCGATGATTTGCTCAGTGATTTTCCCAGCGTGCAAGCTGTGGCTGATTGTATGCAAACCAGGATTCAAAACAGGGAACTGGCTGCCTAGTTTTATCCTAGCTGCCTGCTCTGATGATATGGCCTGAAAGTTAGCTCCCAGTAGCTCCAGTTTGCTGGAGAACTGGACAAGAAGTGCAAGAATAGTGTGGCAAGCAGTGAATTAAGATGAAGGGTGCAAAAGACTTCTGTATACACTTAGAGTTCTCTTCCAGGTATGTTGAACTCATGCACAGTTGGTGAGTGGGTTGGTCTCAGATTTCTCCTCTACAGACATTTGCTGAACTTCTCTGCCTTGTGCTCTGGCTTTAGAGTGTCATTGAGCCAACACATGGGCTTGGTGCTCCTCCAGAACTACTTCCCTACTGCTGTAGCAATTCTCCTGCTTTGTAATTTGTGGACTATGCAGGCCTGAATGAAAACACCTGCTTTCCTCTTGAGACTCAGATCAATACAGATGAAGACTCTGAAGACAATTTCTCAGATTCTACTTATTTTACTGGGCCTTTGACTCCTAAGTCTTTAGAATGCTGAGGGCCTGAGTGACCTGGCTAGAAAATACCCTGAGGCTACCTCAGCCCGGTATTACCTCTAGGAAACAAAGCTCATTTAAAACGAAACCACATTTGTCTTGGCAGGAAGTTTGAATTGTGACTGTCTCAAGGAAGATCCATTAATTACTGTTCCCATTGCACTATGAAAGATCAAATACTGTGGATCAGTTTTAATTGGCTATTGATTCCTTACGTTATTACCTACGGTTGTGCTGAAATGCCGTCAGATGTGCTGGATGCTTTTGATTATTCTTGCTGGCAGCTGGGATTAAAAACAGTGGGCACACACTTCCTGATCTGTAATGGATGGCCATGGTGTGCCAACAAAAATCGTTTGCAGGATGAATGGTCCTGCTTTGCCTGTCTCTTGTGCTGTTGAGCTGCAGTGCAGTTACTGTTGTGAAGGCAAATACCCTCAGGGACTGGCTGCCAAGGAAAGCTGGGGAAAAGCTTCAAAGAGCATGAGGATTTAATGCTTGTAAAAGTGTGTGGCTGTCAGCACCAAGGCAGGGTGAGTCAGAGAGCAAGGACTGGGTGGGCAGAGACAAAGCAACAGTCCTCACCAGAGAGTGTTTGGAAGAGAGGCAGATGGCATTGCTGTTCCATAGCTGGGGATGAGCTCCCATCCTGCCAGCCACAGGGATACATACCCCTGTGTGAGCCCAAGCAGGACTGCACATACACACAGTGACAGCCCTACATGCACAGCCTGCTCATGGCCTTCCTGAGGTGTGCTTCACCCTTGGTGATGCTTGAGCCTAGACTCTGACATGCTCTCTTTAGCTGGCACAGTTCCTCCTCGTTTAACAGGAGATGGTTTCCTGTCCTCCTGACCCCAAATGATACCTTAATCTACAAACACTGACTGTCCCTAATTGCACCTTGACAGAGAGAGAGAGGCAAACCCTTCCTTCCCCTCCAAGGACTGTCATTTAATTAACAGGCAGGTATCTCTCAGGATTTACAGCTCTAAGCTGCTACTCTCCCTACACAGTAACTCAGGCCTGTGGAGGCTCACTCCACTTATCTCTGAATTTTGATAACTGCATTTCTGCTAATCCCTCTCTACACCAGCTTTCTGGATTTACCTCTCGTGGACACACAGAGAGAACAGTTAATCAAATGAACAGACCCCCATCTCAGTTTTCACAGCAACTTCCTGGCTGCTGGCCTCAAATACCCATGTTGTAGATAGCTTCCTAGCAGAGCTATACCTATGCTGGCACCATTACCAGCTCCCAGTTTAACCCAACTCTCGTATCTGTCCTACAGACATGAGTGACATGAAAGACAAGAGGGATCAGAATCAGAGACATTGCACTGGGCTGGGTACCAAGAAGCATTTAGACTCCTTCACAGACTGGGATCTCTCTGCAACCTGTTCTTGATATACATTTTCTAGCAGGTAGCAGGTTCTTAAAAAAAACAGCATTGGAGACTACCACAAATCTCAAGCAATCCTTTCTACTGCTTCCTACCCTCCTGTCAGATATCTGAGAGCAAGACTGAAAGACCATCTTGCACATCTTGCCCAGATGGACATAGCTTCTGGTATTTGGGCCCATACCATCTGTTCTGCTGGTCATGAGGATCAAATTCACTTTACTTTCTTTGTGGTTTTGTTTCTATGGTGAATGAAAGGGTGTCAAATTATGTTTGTTTCTTACAACTTTTTTTTTGTGGAGTATGCTAGGATCTAGAAAATTCTGAAGAAAATTAAGTGTTCTATTGAATGTGTGTCAAACACAAGACCCCTGGATTTTAATCCATGGATTTGAGTTAACAGTCATACTTTGAGAGCTCAGCTTGGAGATGATCTGAGTATTTCAGATCAAGTACAGCTCAAGTGAAGACAGCAACGACCAAATAATCTGTGCTTAGACAGGGAAATGTGCAAGTGAGCACTTGTGCCCTCACCTTTGACTCCACATTGGAAAGACCAGTGCTGCCACGGGACTGTCCATGTAAACTGCCACAGGTACCTCTGTCTTGGCATATTGCTACCTACATCCCTTAATGTCTTGGTAGAGAGGAGATGACACAAAATAGCTGGGCAGCTGCTGACTAGATGCACGTTCCCTGTCTGATGATAGTCATGACCTGTGCAGATTTCGTGTCTTCTCCAGACTCTCAGTGGCTGAGAAAGTGACCTGCTGGGTGACAGTGTGTGTACACAGACCTCCTGGACAAATGTCACCAGCTACTCAATAGACATGAGACATGCAAGGACAAATGAAGTGGGAACTGGCAGGAACTCTGCTTTAGTGAATACCCTGTCTTTCAGAACTCTGCTCCTCTACCAGTGAGAGCCAAACATGGGGTCAGACTGAGGGAAGGCACAATTGGAATTCAATTAGTATAGGACCTCCTGTATAACATTCAGCTAAGGCTGCCCAGCCTGCTACCAAACAATGCACAATGTGTGGGTTACATTAGCTGAAAAAAAAAATTGTGGTAGAACTGAGTGCACTTTAATGCCCTGCTCTTTCCCCGTGGCCGAGTATTTCTTAGTTCCTAAATCTTTCCTCCCCGCCCACAGGCTGAAAAGCAAAAGGGGAAAAGGACTGCACTGCTGAGGAGGAGACACCAAAATGCACAGACAGCACCCTGGTATTTCAAGAGCCGTTGTCACTGCAATTATCCAGGAGACACTTTATCCTGAACTTGCAGAAGTGGAACTAAAGCACAGGGAGGAGTAACAAGAGGCTTCAAGCCATGCTGGCAGTCAGGACCAGAACTCTGAATCTCCAGAGCTGGCTTTGTCCGGCTGTGATCAAAGACACTGCGCAAGGCTGCAAGGTCTGGGAGAAGGATAAAAAGAGGGAAAATAACTATTCCACAGTAAGGAACTCACTGCAAGTCTTCTAGAGAGCTGGCATTGCTGCATCCATCACAGTCGAGCAAAGCCATAATGAATGAGGAATTAAACCCAGACACAGAGTTCCCTTTGATCAGCCTCTTCTGCTGACCTGGCCTGGCCTCTCCACGGGTCAGATCAGCCTTTTGGACAGTGCCAGTGCAGCCCCTGAAATCAGCAGGGCTGGAGAGAACTCACGCAGGGGAGAGACCTGAGCGCCTCGACAGCCAGGGAGTCACAGCTCCCTGTGAAGATCTCATTTGTCACTTGATTAAACCTGGGCAGAGAAAGAAAAGGAGGAGGAGGGAAGGAAAGTGGACACCCAATCTTGGCTAGCACTGCCCAGAGCTCCCTTGCCCTCCACTGCAGACCCAGCAGCAGCAGGGATTGCCCAGGGTGCTGATGAACAATGCAAGCAATTTTTACACTGGAGCACGGGAGGGGCAGAGGGCTGGCTGCATGCACATCAGAAATTTTCTAGGGAAATGTAGGAAAAGGCTCACATGGCCCAGAACATCTTCTCTCCTGGTTCAGAATGGGTGAGCTGCCTGGCAGCACAAGCAGACATGCTGCATGCAGCACAAATGGAGACATCTCTGGGTAGTCTCTAGGTGCTGGACAAGAGAAGCTACATAGAGACATGTTAACTCACTGCATCTGTAATGCTTCCCACTTGCTTTTTGAGTCTGTGGGAAAGCCAGCATTCCTGGCCCACCAGGATGGCCAGCTGCACAGGGAGGGCTGTGAGAACAGGGGCTGCCTCTGGGAATGGGATGGCTGCTTGCTCTTTGTCTGGAAAAAAATCAAAGCTCCCAGCTTAGGCCATTAAGCTCAATGGTGACCTCAGTGGAGATGCTAAGGGGCTTTTTTTCCCCACTCAGAGAAGGTGGAGAAGAGAAATACAGGCCAGACTCTTAAAAAAATAAGAAAAAAGAAACAAAGAACATCAAATCTGAATCTGTCTGCCCAGTTCTCCTTCAGTTCATGGGTAGTGTGGTTTGTTTGTTACTGTGTGGGAGGACTTAGCTCCTACTGACAGATGAGCTACCAGTTCCCCTCAGCTCTTGAAGCTTTATCAAATCCAGTTAATCATGTTATTGATATCCACCCAGGCCAGAGCTCTCCACTTGTGTCCTCTGACAACAGAGCAACACAAATGCACACCATACACACCTACGTAGTTTTTTTTTTCACTCCTAATTCTATCAGCAAGAGGATGTCTGTTGTGCCAAGATATGGGTGCTGCCTTCCTCTCTCACCCCCTTTGCGCCCTTTGTCACCCTTAGCTGCACCATCATCTCATGATCTCTGCAGGCCAAGCTCACATCTTGTCAGAGCAGTGGTGGCAACAGTGAGAATAACTATCCTGGGTTTCAGCAGACCTGAGTCCCTGTGCAGGAAGGATGCTGAAGCCAAGAGGCATTTGAAGGCAGATACCAGGGTGTGCAGTCCAGACCTCTGTCAGTGCTGCCGAGTTTGTTTTACTTCTGTACCTCAATTTCACCAACTGCTGCTCTGTGATACAGTCTGTCCTGCCACTGCTGAGGGCTGAACTGGGGCTGTGCTCCTTCCCTCTGGAA
Organism: Florisuga fusca; assembly: GCA_038090715.1. Taxonomy (NCBI): domain Eukaryota; kingdom Metazoa; phylum Chordata; class Aves; order Apodiformes; family Trochilidae; genus Florisuga; species Florisuga fusca. Next base: position 14,839,505 of record JAAWXA010000020.1, read on the forward strand.
TTCCTGTACTCATACAAACACAAATTCACTAACTCAAGAGGACTGCCTTGCCCCATCAAGCTTCTGGGAAATTCCTTCTGCCTTTATAACAATGATTGAAGGACACAGACATAAGGAGGGGACCCTCTTTGCTGCCTGGCAGGGTCACTTGAACCAACATTATCTGGTGACCTGTGCATGGGTAGACACTGCTCAGGAGCACATTGGGAGGTGGCTGGTGTTCACTAGACTGGTTTGGTAACCACTGCTCTTTCAAGGGTCTTGCTGGTGAGTGCCTCTGCCTCTGGGTATCATCAGCTATGTTCCCCTGTCCTGCAGACCTGCACTGGGGCTGCAGCTCTTGCTCTCAGGGAGACCCTGCTGAAGCATATGCTTTGCTGTCTGGGCTTGCTCAGTGTGTGGCAGCTTCATCCTCAGGACTCCTCTTTACCAGCAACCTGACAAGACCATGACCTGGGATGGCTGGGACTCGCAGATCCAGGGTGGGCCAAAAAAGGGGCAGCCACCCCTGCTCAGCAGAGAGACAGGGCTGTAGAGACCATGAGCTGCACGTGGAGAGACCTTGCCATAGCCAACCATGCGACAGTTCCCACATTACTTATTCCAGACACAAAGGAGTTTCTCAAAAGCCTTACACTCCCCAGCCTCCCCCAGACATCCCCACCCTCTTCTTGCTCTGAACAGTGAATTGTTTCTCTCTGGGGTTGCTGCAGGTCCTTCTGCCAGCCCAGCCAAAGAGACACTCTGGGGCTGCCCAGATGAGCAGAGAGGACCATAAAAAACATGCCACCAAAGCAAAGAGGAGGAAAAGCCAGGGAGGCTCAGTCAGCTGAGCTGTATAGATAGCTCTCCATGCCATCTCCCACTGCCTCCCCATGGGCGAGTGGGTGGGCAGCCTCAGCTGTATAATGAGATATGATCACCCACCTATACAGACAATGTCCATGAAGCCATACATTCCATAGCAGATCTGGAAGAGCAGGTCCTGGCGCTGCCACTTGGCTGAAGGACTGAAGGTCGACCAGATGAGCCACGAGATACTGGCGATGAGGAAGAGGGAACCCAGGATGGCTGCTGCTATCTGAACCTTCTCAATGACTGTCAGAGAGATGGCCTGCCACTGCAAGGGTGGACCATAGGAGGAGAGAAGAGAGGACAAGAGGAGAGGAAAAAGAGAAGAGATTAGTTACATGGGCCACATCGCTGTTTTAGATCATTTTGGCGGTTTTGGAGATCTCAAAGAGCACCTATGACTTACATGTGTATTCTACACATAGATGTTTTTACCTGGTCCACATCTGGGGTGGAGCACTGCAATTGTACAAGTATGTGCAGCCCCGTGTTTTCAGACAGCATTGCTAAAGAGGAAATGGGGAGGAATCCCATATCTCACCAGGAAGGCAAGGAGATCCAAGGGAGGCAGGAAGGGCTAGGGACAAGACACTGGAAGCAACATCCCCATGACAGCAGGGCTGTGATGGTCATCACAGACCAGAACATACAACTGCTACCTCAGAGGCCAGGCAGCATCTTCAGCCAGGCATCCTATTACCGTGAGAATAAGTGTCTCAGAGAGCCAAGCTTTCTTTTCGAGGCCTCCCATGATCTGGTTCTGTGCCCCTTTGTGAGATCTGACAGGATCACAGCACTGGGTAGGATCTCACAGCAGAAATGCACATCCCACAAAACTTGTTACAAACAACACAAGTTGCTGTGGTCAGAACATTCTGCCTTTGGGTGATGACATGTTCAGGTGGAGTTCCAAGGTAAATGCCAATCCTTCTTCCCCAGAAGAAGGAAAAAATAGAAATAACTCCCCCAAATCCACTCATTATGTCCAATACCTTTATATAAGCTACATATACCCTAGGCTGTAGTATCCTAAACCTGGACTCCTCTATGTCATCCAAAATAAAGCCTCACTACTCAGATTTACAGTGCTGAGAGAGCTGCCCTATAAAAACCAAGGGCAGAAATTGCTTTCTTCTACAAGATCTGGGGGCATGGCCCTCTCCTGAAAATCAGAAATTTAACTTGTAAACAGGCTGGGGAAAGACAGTCTCTCCTGGTACTGAAGTAGATAGGCCACCTTTAGCTGTGAGATACATGCCCTTGAAATCTCAGTGGGACTGGCAGAAGGATAAACAAAGGAGGTTCAGCCTCCTGCAGGTACAGAGGATTCAGAGGAATTGAAAATACTTAGCCTGGATTCAGCCCAAAATCAGTGTCCCTGAGGTGTCAGCTCTGGCATACCCCCAGCACCTTGCCCATTTGTCAAACACATGCAGGGACAGCGGGGTCACCTGTCAGGCCTTGCCCCATCCTTCTGTAGTACAAGAATGGAGTTCAGCTGCTGGGTCCCTCTTTAATGCCTGGGCCAGACAGGAGTTACCAGCGTTTTTTGGGAGGTAGGGAGGACACTGAACTCTGAATGAAGGGCAGTAAGGACAACAGGCAACTTGTGCTGGTAGAGGGATGCCTGGCATTGCTGCCAGTCCAATGACCAAACCCCTGAACCAAATGCACTCCCCTGCAAAATGCTGCCTTTGGAGAGGCACAGGCAAGAGCTTGAGCATGAGGCAGAGGTCTGTAGTTGCAAGTGGAAGCAGACTGACTGGCTTGGCTCAGTGGTGAGCTGGAGTGTCTACCTCTGACAGCCCTGCTCCTTGGTTTATGTTCTGCAAGGGCAGACAGCCCTCAAATCGTATGTCAGGGATGTGCAGCATCAGTGTGGTGGGTGGTACCATTTCATAGCTGGGCACAGAGTAGATGGCCATAAAGATGCTGAACAGAAGAGAACCTGTTCCTCACTGAAGCAGGACTCTGCTTATCCAACCCTAGTCCCCTTCCTGCCATCCTCTCCAGCTGCTGACCCAGCCAAAGGCAAACACTGAGCACTAGGGTCACTCAGTACGAGCTCACTCCCACTCTGCCACAGCCTGACCTGCTACACACCCCCACCAAATCCAGCCAGTTGAGGCAGTGAACTTCCCTCCTCTAAGGGTTGGGAGCTTGGTGGTGCCAGCCACAACAGGAAGGTCAAGGGGTGCTGGAGTCCACATGAGAGGCACAGTTGTGCCACTCCTCTCCTCTCACAGGACAGTGCCACCTCAGAGCTGAGGGGAAGTGACAGACCTCTGAGCACCATTACCCCCAAATTTGGGTTGTGAGGGTGGGATCAGCAGCTGTGCTGCCCTTCTGTGAGCTCTTCAGTTTCATCCTCAACAGCACCATAAGCAGATACAGGACAAAGCCACAACTGAAGCCATCAGCTTAGACCTCCAGGAGTAGAGGCACACGCTGGGGGAAAGCTGGGTAAGTGTGGGGGTTGCACTTTCACTCCTGCAGTTTTGCCCAGACCTCATCTGCCCTTCCACCAGCTGGTCAATGCCACAGGGACAGGAGTGCAGGGATCATGGTGTGCAGCCTGGTGCTGTGTGTGAAGGTTTTGCTGCAAGTCCCTCACACTGACCCGTGTGTGCCTGTGCCAGCCAAATCATTCTGCATCATTTCTCTCTTGAGGAGGAGGTAATGGACTGGTTCCTCACCATCTGTCTGGCACACTGCAAGGCCTGTGGTGGCAACAGGTCCTTCCAAGGTAGCTATTAAAGACAGAAAAAGAAGAAAGAGCTGTTGTCTACAACTAGGAGCCATGCAGAACTACCACCAGCACTTTGCAGGGACAGAGAGGATTGGGTGCAGTATTGAATACACTGTCAGAGGAGATGTGGCTCAGAGCATAGAGAAGTTACACTTGAATGCAAGCTTCAAACTCTGTTCCCTTTGGCTGGGAACAGAGAGGCTGAGGCACAGGCAGGGATGCTGCCAGGCACTGCTCAGCTGGCAGCAGCTGCCAGGGAATTTTTGCTGTGTCGATAATGAAGAGGTTGGAGTCCATCAGCCATGCCTGGGGGTAGGAGACTCTCCCCAGGCATCTGGGACTAAGTGGCAGTGACACACGCAGCAGCAGTCCTGACTCTGTTCAGGAGGTGGCACTGGGGTGTGATTACCCTCTGGCAAGGAGGTAAATGGGTCAGAGCTGAACACTGGAGAAAATAACCAGCTTGCAGAAGAATTTAATATTTTCCAGAAGAAAAAAAAAAAAAGAAAAAAAAAAAGTAAGTAATAAATGTTGTATCTCCTCTCTGGCAACCCGGAAAACTGCAATTTAACATCCCACATCTAGCCTGAGCCACCGATAACTGTAGTCATCATTTTTCATCTTTTAATTCCATTTTGCACAGAGAGAAAAAAGGGGTGAGACCAAGGATAAAGCATGCTACCCAGTGAGAGCACATATAGGAGGGTTCAAAAGCTGTTCAGGGATAGACTTCAGCTGTCGGAGCCTGGCCCTGCACTGGTGGCCTTGGGAACCTGTATCAGTCACAGAACTGTGCTTTTCAGATTTCATAACACCTCTTAGAAAATCACCCATTTTCCTAATCCCTCTCCACCATTATTATGGCCAGCAGACCAGGGATTTGGTGGGTGACCACATTTATCTTGGGTCACTGCTAGAACTGCAAATAAAGTTCTCAGCAACACTGCAAAGTCTCTTTACTGGCACACCTGAGAGCCCCAAAGCTCTTTCTCTGAATGCCTGGCTGCAGACACAACCCTCTGCCTCCACATCTCCAGCTCAAAAGTTCAAGCTCTAGCAAGGTCACAGTGTCAAGCAATCCCACCTTGCAAAAACAGCCCTAAACCCAGGCCCTCAGCTGATAATGACTGCTGAGTCCCAGGTAGCTGCTGAGCAACTTTAACAACCAGCAGCTCACCCAGGTTGCCAATCAGGAATCTAACCTATAGTTAGCTGGAAAGCTCCTCAGATTGTTCTGCCAACACTGAACAGGGCAGAACTAAGGATTTGGTGGTACCAGAAAGCTTTAAAGGCTCCCCTGTGACAACAGGAGCAGCTTTGGGATCTCTGGGCTTATCATGGCTTTGGAGCATGCCCAAGCAGCTGCCTGCAATGGTTTGACACCTAAGCTGGGAAAAGGGCTCCATCCCTATGGTAGGCAATGTCCTCATTGACTTAGGAGTTGTCTGTGTTTCTTCTGCTACTGTGCCCCTTGGACAACTGCTTTGGACCACCACCACATGTGTACATGCCCAATACCATGCTCTCTTGGGCATGTTTCCCCCAGGTACCCCCATCTTTCCCAAATCAGAAAGCTCTGAGACCCAGATGCCTCAGAGAGGGTTTCTTAAAGGCCCGTGTTTGACATTTGTAATGGCCTTTGCCAGAGACAGGTGCTGCCAGTCCTGTCACGCTTGTTCTTTTACACTGTTTTATAACCTACTTGTTGTACTTGAGACAAACCTGTGCTTCTGCTCAGAAGTTTGTGTGTAAACACCCCCACTGCCAATGTAATACAGATAAATAATGTCACCACAATAGTATTTAAGGCCTGATCTGTATTACCATTCTTTTGGCGCCACAAGACTCCAAAGGTTCCCAAGCACCAACGTTAGCAGATCCAAAGCAGATATTTGCCTGCAGATGATAACTCTGTCTTGCTGCAGCAGCTTTTGAAGAAGACTTGCTTGCAGGAAAAGCCTTCCTACACTCCTCTGAGAGCTCTCCCATGCCTGCCTCAGGCAGTTCAGTTTATTTTTATTGCTGTATCTGACATGTCCCCTTAGTACGTATCATTAACATCCTGAACTGTGAGAGTCAGCAACTTCATTTTCAGATCCAGGATCAGAAGCAAGCAGAGTTTTTTCCTAGAAAGATGGAGTGGACCATTCCCAGCACTGCTTAGGTCTGGGTTTCCCTTCTCTGCTGTCCTGAGGCCCTGACCATCCTCCTCAATTATCTTTTGGAGGATGGCTGTTATTTTTATTAAGTCACTAAGCAGAGCTCTGCCACCACTGTGGCAGCTTCCCTGCTGTACATTTACAGATGCTGTGGTTTGTTCAGACACTGGGAATACAGCAGGGAGGAAGGAGGGTCCAGTTGGGCTACGCAACAGAAACATGCAGTGATGAAACCTCCTCTCCTCCATGTGCCAGAGCATCTGCTAAGACTGAGGCTGCCATATGGGTATCCTAGAAAGTCCTCATTACAAGGCACAGGCCATGAATTCTCCCTTGCTGTGACTGCACCCATTGCCTACAGGCTGCAGCTGGAGCTCAGCAGGGCCTAGCCAAGGCTCCTACCCAACACAAAACAACAGCAAATTAGTACAAGCAGGAGACTCCAGTGAACTTGTCTCAAGCTTTTTCAGTTGGGAACTCAGGTGGAACACTCTGGGACCTTGGCCACTTTTCTTGCAGATTTCGGAATCCTGATGAAGAGGTCATACAAAGAAACACTCCTCAGCTTTAAACAGAGCATCACCAGTCAACTCAGAGACAGAGGAGACCCAGGACAGGATTCCACCTCCAGTCCTGGATAAATGAAAATCTCTGAAGGCGAGACAACCCACAAGACACAAAAAGTCAATGATAACAACCATAAAGCAGAGCTGAACTCCCTGACACAGCAGACGTAATTCTGGGAAGGTTGTTTCAAATGCATCTTGTATTTGCACCAGAGTGAATGTGGCTCAGAAGCAACTACAAAGGAGCTGTACAGATGGGAACCACTGCAGTGTCCCATGACTCCATCATGTAGCAGCACCAGAGTGCTTCCTATGGTATAATTATCTGGAGTCTTCAGGGTATTATTTAAGCCATGGGCTTTGCATAAATATTGCAGTGGGGAGGAGCATTTAAAGCCTCCATGCCCATGATTCCTGTCTTAGTCACTGGCAGACTGGAAAGCAGGATGGATGGATAGATGGATGGACAGATGGGTGGATGGACAGACAAAAGCTCTGGATCTTCTGGTTGCTCACATTTGATGGGATATTTTAGCTCATTTGCTGTCTGCTACTTGGCAGGACAGCTGACATGTTGTCCAACAACTTTAATCCCCCAGTCTTAGAAGGTTTGCAGCTTTAAGACCTTTTCTCTTAAATGCCTGCAAACCAGGAATGGAGACAGGGTGGGGAGGAGGGAGGGAGAGTTAATTTATAAAGATTCTTTCTGCCAAAATACCAAACTAAAGGCCTTTCTCTGGTGTGAAACATCACAACAGCCTGGAGGCTGGAAAGAGTCTGTGTTAATTATGCATGAACCATGTTCCCCTGGCTGTAACTTTTCTGCCCACACCATGAGTCCGCACACACATCTGGCCCATACCATTCCTAGGTGATCCAAAAAATGTGCAGCAGATGTCAAAATGGGTGGAGAAACATGCAGATCCTGGGGCACATGTGGGTGTTTGGTATGCTGCTCTGGTAATACCAATTAGACATGCTTCAAGGAGCCCAGGGTCTGCCAGGTGCCTGGGTTTGGCTTTCCAGTGGTCTGTCACATAAGAGGACACAGGGATAGTCACAGGAGATAGGGGGGGCATGTTGTTGGTTAAAATCTAGCCAGGCTCAGGGCATCACCCACTTGACAAGGTTTGTGTGGTCCTTGCCTATATGGCCTGGAATAAACAGACAACAATGATTTCCTGTATCATTTGCCCTCCAAAACCTCTGCTTCAGAAATTCAGAGCTTTCTACTAAGAATAAAGCTGGGCAGAAGTACCAGCAGACCCTTCAAGAAAGGCCAGGGACTATTGCTTTACCTAGAAACATGCTGTATGTCCAGATAGCTCCTGCTCTCCATGTGTGGGGTGAAGACTGAGCAGAATTACGCTCTTCCAACCTGCACATGATGTGGCAGGTTGAGAAGGCATAAAGTGCCAGGGCATTGCAACCCCTGGGCCCTCCTGGCTGACCTTACCCAGTATCAGAGGATGGTGAGAGCCACTGAGGAATGAGGAAAATCCCAGTGGTGTATGTGGTTAGAGGATGAGGGGGTCTGAGACCTTAGTCCTCGTAGGAAGTCTATGCTTGGCACACCAGCCACTTCCCACAGGATTTCACATTTGCCAGAGCAGCAACAGCTTCTCATAAGTGCCTTTGTGCTGGCACCAGACAGAGCTTGAACTCCACAAACACCACACTTATTCCAGATCAAGTGGCTTTACACTTCAGTTGCTTCTTCCCACCCTCCAAATCTCCCAGTGCTTCTGTGAGAAGTGCTGTGAAGCCTCCAAGCCAGGGATCCGCACGGTCTCCTGGGAGCCTTGATCCTGGAGCTGAGATGTTGAACTCAATCGCTCCTGTCACCCAGATTCTGTGTTGGTGGCAAAGCCTAGCAGATCAAACCACATTCTAGCAAGGGAGCCCAAAAAGAGCAACCCACTGTGCAGGCTTTTGAATGTGTGTGGGAGGGGAGCTTGTCCCTGCATCGATCCAATAAATTTTAGCCAAGGAGCAGGAGGAAAGTCACTGACCCATTGCCCTAAGACACCTGAAGGTGTGGAACATGTGGAGATCATTAAAGACAGTGCTAGTTACATGCATGCTCATAGCTCTGCACCCACAAATCTTCAGTGCTGCTCAGCACTGCAGCCCCAATCTCAGATGTGGGAAGCAGCAGGGCATTCATGGACCAGCTTTCCAGAAATAAACAAATGCTGCTTTGTCCACATCTCCCATCCTGTGTTTCAATCTGCTCTGAGTTACTAGAGCCAAGAAATTAAAACATCCTGGGTCTGGGGCTTGGGATGAAACTACTGATCTCTCCAGCCCACAGCCCATGGAAAACTGAATCAGAAGCTGTAGGGACTTGCAGAGAGCAGGCAGTCTTTTTCCTTCCCCCCAGCAAAAATTTCCCACAATGCTCTGCTAATTTCACTACTTTTAAATCTTGATTCCTAAAAGGCTGTCCCTGTTTCTTCACTGCTGTTAGTGAACTCAGGCCTGGGAAAAAACATGGTGACTGAAGCTTGGAGAAGAGAGCAGGACTTTGCATTTCCCCTCAACCCCATACAACTGGGCACCATCACTAGCAAAGCCCTTGCCTCCTGTTAGAGAGCAGAGAATCCAAAGCCCTCAAGGTTCTCGACAGACCAACATCTTTACAGGCATTGCCCTGATCTCTAAACCCCAGCACACTGCCATAATGTCTCTCCAGTCCAGATGATGATAATTAAGCTGTAGTGCCTGGATGTGCTTCAAGATGCCCAAGGCACTCATGGTGCTAAGTACAGACATGCAGCAATTAATCCATCTTCAGGTTTTGCCCCCACAAAAAAATCAATAGTTATTAAGAATATCTTATCCCATTGCAAACAGCCACACAGTTTTACCCATTCTGAATCTTGATTTTTAAATTACCAGCATGCAGCAGGGCTTATTACATCACCATACTGCTTTTGACCTTGGAAGAGAAAGGTGGGTCTTCTGTTGCCTTTCATAGCTATGCAATTCAAGATACCCTTTACCTGTTTTGAGTGGATATACAAATGTCCGCTGAGAATCAGTGCTGAAGAGACCAGACCACCACAGCCAAAGCTCCTTGTGCTGTACCAGGATGTATTTGACCACTGGGGACCAGTAAAGTGAAAAGGGTGTCACAATCCAAGAGGAGAGACATATCCACCTCCTCCATCCCTCATGCCAACACAGAGGAGGCCCAGCAGGAGATCAGGGCTTATGGCACAAATCTAGACACACCAGGTCTCAACATACTCACAGACCTCTTTGGACCACCCCCTGACCACCCTTTCTAAGTGTCTCAGATGTACAGATCCCTGCACGCAGGGAAGGAAAATCCACACAAGTAATACACTTCCTCCCAGAAACAAAAATAGGAATGAGAATAAATAGACTTTGAAATGTCTCTAGTACCTTTACCTGCAGAGGGTTCTTTGTGCTTATGGCAATGACATGATACTTGTAGTAACACAGCTCGCAGCTCCAGCAGCCTCTCTCGCTAATCCATTTGATCAGACATGGCTGGTGTGTGCACTTCACCGATCCGTCGCATCGACACGGGCTCAGCAACTCCCCCTGGAAAAGAGAGACAGCATCAGCCAGGTCCCACTGTTTGATACCTTTGATGCTCCTTGGAGAACAAGTCCAGGGAGGGGCCATGAAGATGATCAGAGGGCTGGAGCGCCTCTCCAGTGAAGACAGGCTGAGAGTTGGGGTTGCTCAGTGAGGAGAGGAGAAGGCTTTAGGGAGACCTTACAGTGGCCTTCCAGTACCTGAAGGGGCTAGAAGAAAAATGGTACTTTTTACCATGGCATGTAGCAACAGGATGAGGTGGAACCATTTCAAGCTGAAAAAGTATAGATTTACATTAGATATTTTGAAGAAATTCTTCACTGTGAGGGTGGTGAGACACTTGAACAGGTTGTCCATAAAAGTCGTGGGTATCCCATGCCTGGAAGTGCTCAAGGAGAGAATGGATGAGACAGATGGACAGGACTGGAGTAAGTCTAGTGGGAGGTGTCCCTGCCCATGCAGGGCGGTTGCAACTAGAAGGTCTTTAAAAGTCCCTTCCAACACAAACCAGTTTGTTATTCTATGATTCCACTCCTCCCACTGTGTCTGAGCACAGCATGTCACAGCAGAAACCCCATCATCTCCCCATTCACTCTTTGCTCATTTTTACCTGATTTGGCTTAGGTAATTGCACTGCCTACATCATTTTCCCTCTAATAATTCTCAGCTGATTTAAAAAAGGTTTGACCAGAATGTAACAGTCTCAAATACTTGGGTCCTGCATTTTTTTTGTGTGTAAAGAAACAGCTGTGTAGAAAGACATTTAATACCACTGCTGAAGGAAAAGCCAGATGAGCACAGCTTTTACTAGATACTAGAGCACAAGTGGGCATGGCTCTGCTGGCAACCAGATGCCACTGCTGCACTGCCCAGATTTCTGGCTCTCTGCTACCTATTTTAGAAAGTGAAGGTGGTGGTGGGAATAGCTGTGAGACAGCCTCAGCTGCAGGCTAAAGGTGGCTTCCTCAGTCCCAGCTGGGCAGGAGGGGGAACACATACTGGTGGTCCTTGGAATTCTGTGCAGACTTCTGATATCCATGGAGGTGCCCTGGGACTGAGCCCAGGACCATGTGGCACCTCCCAGGACTTGGCAGTCAGCAGGGGTTTGCAGCACTAGACACAGGTGTCTCCTTCCAGCACTACCAGACTAAGGGGGATGAACCTGACCATGGGTGGCATGCTTTGGGTCCAGGTCTTCGTGTATCCATAGCCCATTAGGGAAAACATCCTCAAATGTCTCACCCCCCTCTATCTTCCCCAGACAGTTTGTCCTGAAAGTGAGTCACATTGATGGACAGCCTGCAGGGCTGGCTTTTTCCACCCTTGAAGCAAACAAGATGGGAGAATAAATTGTGTTCTGTCTTGTGACACACAGACATTTATGAGTGGTGGCTGAATCACTGAATCTCCTGGCTCGCTCCTTTGTTTCTGGTGTAGCTTTCAATAGGGGTATCCAGGAAACCCCAATATTATTCTGATCCATCTGCTATCATCCTGTTCACCAAAGAACTAAATTCTCCTCTGCACACACACAACTTCTGGAGAACATTTTACAGTCATTTGCCATTGTTTGTTTAAGGAAGAACAGAGCTGTTGCATTCTAGTCCCCACTGTTTAATGCTTAAAAGCCACAGTATAGACCCAAACAGTTTATCTGTGCTCCAAGATATAAAAGGTTTTAAAGGCAGAATGAGTGTATCCATGGGACAGGGAAGACTGGCATCACACTTTCAGTGTGGGGAGAGGATATTTCATCTTATATCCCCAGATCACCCCTATCATTACCCCTGATGGTGCACCAGGATAACAGAGCCTGGCATCTGAAGCTGGGAAACACCATGAAAGATATCTGTCTCAGCTGCCTTGGGTTGGGAAATCAGATCACAGAATCATAGAATCATTAAGGCTGGAAAAGACCTTCAAGATAATCAAGTTCAACTGTAATCCAACTACCACAGTCACTAAACCACATCCTAAAGTGCCCCATCTAAATGCTTTTCGAACACCTACCCCACCACCTCTCTGAGCAGCCCATTCCAATGCCTCACCACTCTTTCAGTAAAGAAATTTTTCCTATTATCCAATGAAAATCTCCCCTGGCACAATTTGAACCCATTGCCTCTTCTCCTATCACTAGTTACTTGGGAGAAGAGACCAACATTGGCTTCTCTACAACCTCCCTTCAGGTAATTGTAGAGAGAAACAAGATCTTCCCTGAACCTTCTCTTCTTCAGACTAAATAACCCCAGTTCCCTCAGTCACGCCTGGTACAACATACCCTCCAAATCCCACGCCAGCCTCAGAGCTCTTCTCTATAGAGATGCTCCAGGACCTCAATGTCTTTCTTATACTGTGGTGCCCAGAACTGAACACAGTACTCCAGCTGTGGCCTCACCAGGGCTGAGTACAGGGGCACGATCACTTCCCTGTGTCTGCTGGACACACTAGTTGCGATACAGGCCAGGATGTCATTGGCCTTCTTGGCTACCTGGGCACACTCCTGGCTCACGTTCAGCTGGCCATCCACCAGTACTCCCAGATTCTTCTCTGCCAGGCTGCTTTCCAGCCACTCGTTCCCAAGCCTGTAGCATTGTGTGGGGGTTTTGCCACCAAAGTGCAGGACCCAGCACTTGGTCTTGTTAAGCCTCATACCACTCGCCTCAGCCCATTGATCTGACCTGTACAGATCTCTCTGCAGTACCTTCCTACCCTTGAGTAGATCAACATGTTGCAGACAAACCTTTTCTTGGGCTACAGAGCTTCGAGGTCCAGAAGGTGTCCTTGCCAAGATGTATAAACAATACCCCAATTGTTGCCTTCAGATTCAGTTAGCCTAGCTCAGTGCTAACACTCCAGACTCCACTAGCCTCCTCCTCAGACTGCTCAGGAGTGAGCCCCTTGCCCCTGGGAGCCCCCCTTTTATTGGTCCCCAGTTCTGCTCATGCGCAGCTGGGGCCTAATTGGGCACAGGTGGGCTGAATGGGATCTCACACCTCCCACCTGGTAATTGGCAACACCTGATTGTCCTTACCTGATTGCCTCTGCATCAACACTCCTGCTCAGTTTAGTGTCACCTGTAAACTTGCTGAGGGTGCAGTCGACCTCCTCATCCAAATTGTTGATAAGAATATTAAACAGAACTGGCCCCAATACGAAGCCCCAACTAACAGATCCTAATCTTGCAGGATCCCACCTACCTGGTGGGAAACTGTCTTAGCTTTCAGGGTACCGTGTCAGGTGTCAGGACCTGAAGAACTCAGCACCACCCTGGAAAAAGTGACAATTTTTTAAAAGAAAACTGATGCAAACATGTTAATGATTTCATTTGCTTCAGCTAGGTGGCCTAAAAATGTCATCTTCCATAAAATGTTACCAAAACTGTAAATAACTGTTTATGTTACAAAACCAGACTCAGCTCTACCTGTCACTGGTTTTCACTGCACCTTGGGATGCAAAGGGAGAGGGGGAGCAAGGAGGGAGCAAGGATCCAGGGACCTTTTTCACCTGGCAAGGTACAACAAGACAAGCCAGGAGAAGGGAAGTAGGTTTGGGGCTACTGGGGTTTGGCTGTGTAGGTTTGTCTCCCTTACTGGGACTGGGGTGGGACAGCGCAAGGGTGATAAGGAACCTCCATGGGCACACAGTGCCAGCCGGGATGTGACAAGGGAGGGAGAAGCACGGAGTAGCAGTCCTTGCACTAGGGTGGCTCTCGACACAGCAGAGGGGTGTAACAGGCACACGTTTGGCAAGCAGGGGAGCTGTGCCTCCCCTTCTACCCTCCTTATCTCAGTCCCTGGTGCTCTGTTTTCTCAGCAGCTTCACACCTCAGCACACAAGTGTGATCCCAGCACCAAGCAGGTAATGAAGAAACCTCCCAGCTCTTTGTCATCCCTGCCTTTCCACCTCACTGCACCCCAGGGTCCTCTGCAGGGCTCAAAAGGGTGAGTGAGGGGCCTGGGCTTTGTCTAAGCAGCAGCTGGAGGCATTGGTGATGAGGCATCAGGAAAAGAGCAGAAAGGAGCAGAAACTAAGAGCAACAACCCCCAGGAGAAGGGAGAGGAGAAAGGCTGTAGCTGCAGCCTGGACTCAACATTGGCTTCTTTGGGCTTTCTAATAAATGAGTCTACTAAATCTGAGCTTGTCTTCTCAGAGACAAGAGATGTCCATGGACATCCTACAGTGCCATGGAGACCTGACCCCCCTTTCCTAATTGGGACGCTCAAACCCAGATGGTCCTGCCAGCTCCTGCAGGAGCTCAGGACTCAACAGTGGAGTTTCTTGATGTTTGCAAATCCAGCAAAAACATGATTTACCACATTTTCTCCAGCTGTGTGAAGTACTATATCCTTGTGTGTGGCACACAGCTATTTTTACATACTGCAAGGCCCAATTCTGTCCAGAGCAGGGATTTGTAAAGCATTGCCACATGCACACACCTGCACATGCACTCCTCTACCAACAGAAAAAATAAACACCAGGGGTGTATTAAAGGACTAAATCCTTTGTACAGAAAAGGAGAAGGAATCTCATCTCTGGCTATATAGTGGGCTCGGGAGCAGTCCATTGGCTGTAATACACATGAAGGATTTGCTGTGCAGAGACCTCTGCTAAAAGCTACATGCACACAAAAGCAAGCCCAACATGAAGTGCAGATCACAGCAATTAGGGATGGAAATTAAATCCTCATTCTCATTTCTGTAGGTTTGTAGAAGACTGCTCTGCACCACATACTCTTCAGTGTTTCAAACAACAGTGTTCCCACCACCTCCCTTTGGGGACTGCCCTCCAAAAATTTTTTGAAGGCTATACTTCCCAGCATTTCTTTTTGCAATGTTCCTTTGTAGAGTTAAAACCCATCACTCAGATCAGTCGAAGCAGCATTTCTGCTTTATCAGCAGCTAGCAGAGAAATGCTCCATGGCTGCTAGCTTCACCCTCAGCTTGCTCTGTACCACCTTGTTCCCCTAAAACAACCAGAAGTAAGCTTAGGACGCAGGACACCTGCCTTTTTTTTCCCTGTCCCCAAGACTAAATTAGGGTTCATGTCAAAGGTGGAAAAATAGAGCTAACAAAAAGGGAGGGGTAGCTCTGGCTTCAGCCATAAGCCTCTCAACATATGGTTGAAACACTCTTCCCTGCTTTTTGAAACAGTAATAAATTAAGCAATTATTTGTAGTACTGTTCCCTATTTCTGTCTGTGATGGGATCTTGTCTCTAGGAGCAGCAGTGGCAAGGCCAGGCTGAATTGGCTTTACCCTGAGGAGGATAATACTGCTGGAGACAAGACAGGAACGTGGGACTGCTCCAGCTCTGCCCTCTCCTTATGAATTCCCAAGCTGTGCCTGTTGCAGTATGTCAAAGTGATTAATGATTCTCCAGGCCCTGCTTTTTTGAGCCTACTGGGAAGAGTTCTGAGAAAGGATGGGGAAAAAAAATAATTGCCAGCGTGCGCTCTTCTGATGCTTGGTATATCTCAGGAGAAAAAAAGGATGCCAGGAGCAGTGTCACCCCTCCTGCCTGCTGCTGTCAGTGTTTCACCCAGCCCTTTTGTCTGTCATTTATCATTTATATGGGAGCCCATCCACACGTGGCTACCAACGCTGCAGCTGCTCACCCACCCACAGGCAGTCATGGGATGTGTTTCCCAGGCCTGTTCTTTTAACTAAAAGCAAATTTGCCCACATGGTTGCCTTTGACCGCGGCAGGGCTGGGGATGATAGTGTCATTGGGCCATGACTGGTTTCTGGGCTCCCCCAGCTCCAGCTGTGCTGACCTGCACCTGTTCCCTGGGCTACTCCTGAACACCAGCTCAGCTTAAAGAGACACATTAGCCACATCCTGCTATTGTGAGTATTAAAGCAAACATTTTGAAAATTGGTGCAAACTGTACAGCAAACGAGAATGACTGATGGTGATCTTAACACCTGCAGTTTTACCTCAGCTGTGTGTTTTCCTTGCTTGGTGTACAAAGAAGCTTCAGCTGTTAGCATCACCAGTAGGACCAGTGCCCAAGGCCAGAACAAGATGCTGAGAAGAGGCTGAAAAAGGTTGTACACATCACAAGGGCAACCATCTCTCTCAGAGTACACGCTGCTCACAGGAGTAGCCACACGCATGGATCTGACTGCTAGCATTTATCTGAGTTTGTCTTGTTTGGAAAAGGAAACCAGAAATACTGAATCTCAGGTTTTCAACTGAGTCTCCTAAATACCCTTAAATCTTCACATTGAATTTAAATGTGATGGGAAGTTTCATTATGGTAAATAAATGCCAAATCATTTCTATATTAAGAATATAACTACAGAGGAATTGAATCCAATGTCACAGAGAATCCCATTGTTACAGAGCTGGTAAACTTCAATAAACAGGTACTCTTATCTTCATATACACTTACAGGAACTGCCCCTCCATTATTTTAAAACTAAAACCACAAGTTACTATCAACAGCTCAAATGCTTCCCTTGTGTACGCTCCTGTGTGTGAGTGCTGTGCCAGAGAGCAACAGCAAACAAAGGACACAAAATATGTTATGAATTTACATATATATCTATATTGCATGAAAATTCCCCAGAATTGTGGGATACTGATGCAGTGTGTGGACCCAGCAACGAGTGAGCTTACATCTCATGTGGCATCAGGACAACACAGGATACAATTTATATACTGTTTCATACTGATATAATTATGTATTATCTCTGTGGTGAGATGACATCTTCCCAGGCACTCTGCAGAGCTGGGTGCTGACCCTCGTTTCTACCCTGACAGACTTTCCTTGAGGGGCAAGATCCCATGACTGGCCAGGTTTAGGTCCTAAGGACCTAAACTTGTGGTACGCTTAGAAAAATCTATGCACATTTAATTATAAAAAGAAATCATCCAGACTCCTTATGGCTCCCTTCCCACTCCCAGGTGCCACCACTACACCACCCATGCCACCTCTTAGACCAGGACTGGCTTATCCTACAGCTTCCCTGCTCTGCAGCCTCCTTCTGCAGGAAAACTCATCCCACCATTACCACAAGTGACATGACTTTCTGTCTGAGCAGCTGCTGCCCACAGCATTCAGCTGTAATACAGTGAAATTTTAAGTGATCTCTGCTCCTCTCTCCAGCACTCTGTGCCTGTCACCACCGCTGGGACAGATGGGTGGGTGGATGGATGGATAGTTGGACCCACAAAGCCAAAGGTGGCAGCTCAGAATTTGGGAATGGGATGAAGAGGGGGAAAGAAAACTCTTTTCTGATCCCTACTGATCCCCACAAGGTGTTTAGAGACTTCTTGTCATTGCAGAGCTAAGGGACCATCAGCTCACTTTGTCTGCTCATTAGGGCATCATAGAAGGTTTATGACACCACCACAAGAAAGTTGAACCTTTCCTGGAATATGGAATAAAAAGGGTATTCAGGAACTACTTATCAATAGCCCAAGAAGCAAAGAGCTTACAACACATAGATCATGTTGGATTTATGTGATTTTCTCTCTATGGAAGGATTTCTACAAGAAAAACAACTTTGCTTGGGTGTTCTACAGCCCACTTAATCCTAATGTCATTGAACATGTTTTTGATTAGCTGATTTAAGTAATTCTTACTAAATGTTGCTCAGTTGCAAGGAATCAAAAGGCAAGCATCTAAAATATCACCTGCTGTGCCTCATCAGGTGTGATAATAGCACCGATTAAGTGAAGAGCCTTAGGTGCATAGAAATCACAGAGCTGTGTATGTGAAATCAAAATACCTGAATATCCCTGAGCACTGGAGTGTTAAAGCAAGTTCAGCTCCAGACTTGTCCTGAGTGGAGCAGTCTTAACATCCCAGAGAAGTCTCCTAGTTTGCAGCTCTTGGCCTTTCATCTGAAGTACTGAGACCTTAAGCTTCTGGAGATTTACTGTAGACAATATTAATTTTGTGAGGTAGAATGATCTGGTCTCTTCTAAAAGAGAAATCCACTGCTGTTTCACTGCTGTTCTTCTTAATTAAAAAAACAAAAGTATTTCAGACAATACTTAGGTTTATTCTGTGGGAGATACAAAAGCGAGCTCAGTTTTGCTCCCTAGGATGCTGGGGTAAATCTGATGTGACTCTTTGAAGCCAAAGAGCTCTTCAGCACAAATCAAGTGCCCTTAAGTTATGGCTTTTTGTAATAAATTTTCAACCAATTAAAGAAGTTCTCCATTAATTTGGGGGGTGGGGGGGCGGCTATAAATGGCTTTTTCTTGTGAAAAGGGCTTAGTCAAATAGAATTCTAAACATACTGCTTCTTTTTCATGGACAAAAAAGATAGCCATTATTCCTTATCATCTCTAAGCCTTGGGGAGCTCCACCTTTCTACTTCATCAGATCCATCAATGTGTATTTTAAAAGTTCAATGTATGAAGTTAATGCTTTAAGCATGCAAGTACATACAACGCAATTCTTATCAGAGATGTGCTCATTATTCAGCAAATTGAACTTTGCAGCTACTTTCCTGGGAAACTGTTCATAAAGATACTCAGCTAATGGCCATTTCAGAAAATATTATGCCATCAGCTGCTGAGAAACAGCCATGGAAAATCCACAGAAATGCTGGTTTGACTCTCCAGATGATAGATCCCACTTTTAAAGATAGTGAAACAAATAGAGCCAGAGCAATAGCCCTTTTTCTTTTTTCCCAAGAAAGCTGAAAAACCCTTCAACATAAGAGCTGAGCAGATCTTTATTCTGTAATATTTTCTTCATTTTTCTGCTTTCCTCATGAACGAGAAAATGGCCAAGAGCTGTTTGCAACTCTACAGCAGTGAGATGCTCCTTCCAAAAGTGCAACAACTGCTCAGGAGCTGCTTCTTACTGGTACCATCAGCTCATTGGTGCAGAGGAGAGAAAAATGACAGTACAGAAGGATTTGGGGGTTCCTGTTTGCCATAGGACCCACCAGTGACTGAGGGCAGTAGGGTGAGGAACCGAGGGAGCTGTGTGCACATTCAGTAAGTAGAAGCCAATAATAACGTGCAGGCTGAAACACTTCCAATACTCAAAGGCAGCATTTCCCATGTGGGAGCAGATGGGGGTTGGCAGGAGGTTTCTGGATGAGGACTTCGTGCAGTTGCTTTTCCTTCTCCTCCCAGGACAGTCAGGAACAGCAGCTTGGAAACAGAAACCCTCTGAAGTAATTTGTTTCTCCAAAGCTGTTTGTGCCTCCTGCCGTGTTGGGTATTGTGGGGATGGGGGTGAGGGCAGCCTGGTGCAGGGTTGGAAGCAGAGGCAGTGGAGGGGCAGTGAAGTGGGAGACAGTGAAGTGGGAGGCAGGACAGCACACACAGGGCTGCCATGGAAGCACGGGATATAAAATAACAAGCATGGTTTGTTTACTTTTAGCCTCAGTAATACTGCAAGACTGAGCTGTTTCATTAAGATGTGGTCTGATCCGGTTTCTCTTTCTGCCTCCTGGACTCGAGGAGAAGAATATGCAATTACAAAGTTCACTCATGTAGAGCCCTTCAATTACCAGCTAACTCTGTTACGGCATTTCCAAATGCTATGAGACTCGTGCAGTAAGACATGACATCTGAAGCAATTCATTTTTCATCTGACGATTAGCAGAAATTAAAACGGTTCTCAGGACATCCCCGTTTATGTGGGATCAAGTTCCTTATTACCACAGAGTGTCTTAGTGGGGAAGACATTTCTTTTTAACGTCTCAGGCAATGCAGCAAGCAGAGATGCTCAACAAAAATATATGAAGGAGGAGAACTGAGAATTGAGGCCCTGAGGGTGGTGGAGCTCCAGAGCCCTCTCTTCCAACCCTGCCATAAGGTCACTTAAATGTTTGGCGGAAAGTCAAAATGCTGGCTGGCACAAACATGCACTGGAGGAAGAGGCACCTCCTTTGGAAATGATGCAGTTACAGAGTGAGGCTGAACTGCCTTTACTGGCAGTGACCTAAAAACCAGCCATAAAGAAAGTGTTTTCTCAGCAGGTATCCACTGAGCCAGCCAGCGGCATGGCAGCAGAGCAGCTGCCTGCAGGACGCACTCGTGCAGCCATGACAGACACCATGCAGGCACCCAAACGGGTTAAAACAACCATGGCCAGTAATATCTCTCCTACAGGATCTGGATGGAGGAGTCTGCAGGGCTGGCAGCTCAGGGTCACACCTGGAGGAGTCAGGGGGCTGCAAATCAGATGGGAGAGCCAGCAGCAGAGTAGCAGCCAGAGCATGGGATGAGATAAGGGAGGGGACAAAAGCAGAGAGTCTGGAACCACTTGGCTGTAGCAAGAGTGGCCATGCTGCCTCTTCAGTTGCTTTCTACTTCCAAAGCACCTGAGGTGGAAAAGCAGGTGAATTCTCCTGAGGAAAAGCTGGCATTATGAGAAGGGCAACCCGGTTCTTGCCGACTGTCAGCACCATCCTCAACCCCCGCCATGGGAGTGTGGTCCAGAGCCCATAAACCTGTAGGCCCACTCAGCAGAAATACAGCAAAAATAAACCAGGTGAAAGGAGAACAGGCAGCTTAATCCCCAAATCCCTTTGCCTCGCGTGACAACTTTCCAGTCAAGAGCAGCTCAAAAGGGTAGAGATGAAAGTACCAGCAGTACTGGCTGCACTGTCCCCAGGGGAAGCTGAACAACATTAATTCTTACTTTCCAATGCTGCCCTGGCCAAAGGCCTCCTGTATCAGGAGCTGCAGGAATCCATGTGTTTTGGTCTTTGCCTACATATACCTCCTGGTGACAAGTCTTGTGTTTTCCCACGCAGCTGGGGAATCCAGCTTTCCCTTTTGCAGGCAGAGTATAAAACAGAGAGGATAAAAGGTATAAATCAATCTAAGAATAGCCCTAACATCAGCAAAGTGGGATATGCAGGCTATTTTCTATTTTTTCTTTCAGTCTTCCTTTCGCACAAGAACATTATCAGGTTTATTGTGTGTGTAAGAGTGAAATACACAGAGACACGTGTATAGACATGAACAGGGCCAAGGCTGAGGTTTCAGCACTGTCAGCATAAAGACATCAAGCATTACATAGGGCTGATTTATTATCTGACTCTGCAATAACCTTTTGAAGATATACTGATTAGCAATTTGCATATTAACAAACACATCAACACCAAGGCAATGTCAGATGTTATGCATGGCTATGTTCCACTCCAGAGGTGGCTGAATATCAAGCGGTGGCCAAATAATTTGTATCCTTCAGCACAAAAGATGCCCTATTGAAATACAAATTATTATCCCCTCTGTTGTTGGCCTTTATTGTGCTTTGTCAAATTGCTTCTTCTGCTCCCTCCCCATGGGATTTCCTGTCTCAGATACAGAACCTGTTTCTGCCACACGAGGTTCCTCCCACCACACCTGGATTTAGTTACTTAACTTGGTGAACTACATCCAGTCAGGCTGGCCTGTGATGGGTCCTCCAGCATTCCATTCCTCCTTTAGCTAGGGGTCTGGCTGTCTTCCTTTGAAACAACTCTCCTCCTTCCATCACAACTTACAGTTCCCTTAGCAAGATGTGTCTCTGCACAAGAAGGGTCAAATACCTGCTGCTCCTGGCCAGGCTTTTCTTTTGCCTTGGCAATGAAGCCAACAGCACAAGCAGTGAAACTGCTGTTTGAACAGCTCTTGTTTAGTGTTGGGAATGAGAAGTTGGTGTGCACTGACCACAGGCTTCAGCTATTTGAACTGCATAGAGGTGTCACCTCTGTTACTTACCAGTGGTGGAGATTTTATTGTCTTTCTTATCTGTGGTCAGCTTTTTGAATCAGATTGTCTTTTACACCCACTCAGCCAGCTGCTCTACCCCACTTATTGGTGCACAGGGCTAAGAGCAATGTGGAAATGTGCCACTTGGCCAGCCCCCTTCCCTGCTGCCTCCTGGCAGGACTTCATTACAAAAGTTACTTCATCACTTCATGCTGCAAGAGCATCTCCAGCTGGGCCATAAGAGAAGTGCTTTGCCCTGGGTGCACTGTGTGGGAAGTGGACAGAGCTGGAAGTCCCATGGGTTGAGATCTTTTAGCATGGGTTTTTGAAAGTCCCTGATTTTTTTTCTTGTCTTTTCAGAACTGGGGTTGGTAGAGACACGAACAAAGAAATTATCACTATTCACAGATGCACATTATCTAGAAGAAGTCCCAATAATTGTTGAGATTTGTGTTCAGGGCAGAGTAGTATGTAATCAGCTACTCATCTGCTCTTTGATGCTGAACGCTGAGAAGTTGTGTCTGCAGAGCTGAAAGCATTCAGGCAAGACTAAAGAAACTCATTACCCAGCCATCACCCTCCACGGCGATGCTCCAGGAATGGGAAATATCTGCAGCAGCTGCAGATGCTCCTCATGGGCTGTGGTGTGCTGGGAAGCCTGTCCATCTGAGGTTAGCCCTGGTTCTGCCTCCTGCAGCTCCACTGACAACATGCTGTTGAGTCTGAGGCAATTTCCATGCCAGGATCCTTGCTCTGTGTATGACTTTTATCCACCACACATGGCCAACCAGAGACTTAATTTATCTGCATTTATTGGGGGCTTTGAGATCTTGAATAAACAAGGCTGTTGTCTGCATGGATGCTGATCTGGTGTTCCCCTGCTCCTCTGGCAGTCAGAGCATGTTCCAGCCTGGAGCACAAGGGCAGCTCATGCCAGCACTGGAGGAAGATCCTGTCCCATCCCTTGCAGCAGCCCTGTCCACCTGCAGGTATGACTAAGAGGAAGGTGTTCTTCAGAGCCTCCGGCCAGCATTGTGTGAAATCAAACTGAGCCTTCGAGGGAAAAGAAATGATCCTACTATTGTACATCCACCCAGTCAGGGGGCTTCTCTTATTCAATGCATTTGCATACAAATCCTTGTTCTGACTTCTGTGACCTTGCTGAAAGAAATGGGCTGTGGGAGATGATTTATTTAACTTAATTTCCAAAACAAGTACCCCTAGCTACCATGCAAACCTCCAAGAAGTGCCTCTGCTCAGTGAGGTTCCTGGCTCTGGGGATGGCAGAGCAAGGTTGAGGTGCCCTGGCAGACAGTACCTGGATCCAGAGCTCCTGCTCAAGCTGAATCCTGCCTTCATCTCTTGTATCCATACACTTCCAAAGGTGGTAAATTCATCCAGTGATTTTTGTTGAGGGGCAGTGAGGAAGAGATTACATCAGTGGTGCATGCTGGCAAGGATACTGCAATCATCCTGAGATGTTATAGGACTTTTGACAGCCCCAGGGCCTGGCAGGTGAAAACATTCCTTCTGTGTCCTTCAGATCCTCTCCTCCTTCTGCTTGGCCACCATCCCTGGGCTCTGACAGCAGCCAGGCAAACTAAGCAGGATCTCCTGAAGGGGATGGGGTAGGGTGGAAATCTGTGTCCTGGACTTCACTGTCCAGCTTTTCCAGCAATTTTGCCCACCCTGCTGTTGGGAGGAGAGCAACAGCATTTGAATTTTTAGTTTAATTTATTTTCTTCAATTTCTTTGGAGATGTCTGAGAGGAAAGTCTGCCTGGTAACAGTGCTGATGAACATGAGCACACAGTGGGAAGGTCTTTAAACACGCTCTGCTGCACTGCCACGTGTTTCGGGGCTGGCTGTACTACAGACAGGGAGCAGGGTGCCTGTGTCTCTCCTCACTACCTTGTTTTCTGGATAAATCCACTGCTAATAGAAACAAAATAAAACTAAACAAAACAAACAAACAAAAAAAAAACAAACAAAAAAACACCAAACCAAACCAAAACCAACCAATCAAACATAACACCCCAACCAAAACTCAAGCCTGCAACTACTAGGTCTGCTTGTCCTTACGGGAGGAGCTCACCTCCCCCCTTACCTGGTTAGATTGCAAGGAAACAGGGACATAGGCTGACTGAGAATTTCCCCAAGGTGAGCTAAAAATAGGGACACGTTTGTCACCACGGAAATGATTTTATTTGCAGGGCCTGCAGATACTCGGGTGTGTGAAGGCAAGGTGCGGGGTAGGGAGGGCGGAGGGGCAGCATCACCTCGGTGTAAGGTGATGGGAGGGAGCGAGGTGTGAAACTGCAAAGGAAACAGAGACGTGGAGAGCTGAGGTGTGAGGAGTAAACACGGTGCCCAGCCCTGCCCGGAGCTGCCAGCAGGCTGACCGCAGTCGATACCAGCACCGGCTGTGCAGAAACATCCAGGCAGCAACCTGGGGAGATCTGATATTTGGTTTTCCCCACGTGAGGTAGGGATAAAGTGCTGCTAGGACTGAGCGTGTTAAAGTCACACTGCCCTGAGCCCGCCAGCAGATCTGGTCCTGACTTGAGCAGGGTGATGCTTTCCTTGTCTGCTTCAGGCCCTGGGATTGCAGGCAGGGAACCTCTGGGCTGATTACACACTCATCACCCCCGGGGTGTGAACCCTTCAAGACACCATAATCAGCTTGTATATTGTTTTCCAGAAGCAAAACCATTATTTTCCCTGCACTAACTGTAAAACAAGCTCAGATATGCAAAGACATTCACTCAGACCTGCCCAACTGACTGCCATAACCTTTCCTTCCCTCCCTTTCATCTCTTTACATGACCTGCCTGACCTGCCTGCATCCAGCAGTTTTTTCTTTCCCATCCCAGACTGTCAGGAGCAGAGCTGTATACTCTGTGCCACGTTCACTTGCAGTGCTTAGGGTTCAGCCTTGAACTATGATGGGGGCAGTATCTGGGGACAGACCCAGGGAGCAAGGGCTTGCAAGGGAAACACCATTATACAACCTGTGGAGGGTGCCTTATAAGAAGGGCACTGACACGGATGCACCCAGGCTTTTTGCAGTTTGATGCTCAGTTCCAGTGATTGCCACACATAAAAACCTTCCCCATGTACCACCAGGCAGTGGGGGGAGGATACAAAAGTGCCCTGGAGTGCGAAACACTCTTACTACAGCCTTTCTTTTTAAATATAATTATTGAATTAAAGTTAAAAGCAACCTGACTAAAGTAGAAAACATTACCAGGAGCTAGGCAATGTTGGGCTGGGGAGAACCTGGGCCATCTCCAGCTCAGGCCTCCTCAGCAGGAATATTGCATCCTACCTAGAGCTGCCACAGCATTGCACATCTCCATAAGATGCCCTGGAACTTCTTCACAAGCCTTCTCTTTAATTTGGTTATTAAACACACTCGTGGAAAGCCACTGGACTCCATAGTCCTTCCCCTTGTTATCAGACACACCTGAGCACCCCATGTTCCCAGAGCAGAGAGAGTGGCTCAGGGTATGGAGCCTCCACAGCTGACTTGCTTCCTACAGCACCTATGAGGAGCTGCGTTTTCTGCATTTTCTGCCTCTGTTAAGGCAGCAGTCTGTCTGGGCATAGGTTTACTGGGGGTCACAGAGAGCTGGGAAAATTTTGTGTCTCTGGTGCTGCAGTTGGCACTTGGGTGGCTGCTCTGCTGATCTGCCTGAAAACCAACCTGGGGAAAAACTGAAGATTTGATGGGGCCAGGGAAAGGATAAATACAATGAAGTGAACCTGTGCTTGGAGGTAGGTTGTGCTCCCTTTCAGGCAGTAATGTTATGGCTGGGATCTGGCCTGTACTTGACAGGTTTTTCTGTGAGTCCAGCCACTTTTTCACCTTCATCCCTTTGCACACCTTGCTGCAGACTATGGAACTGCACAGAGAACTGCCCTCCTTGCCTTCCTCAGGCTCACAGAAACATGCTGTCACAACCCAGCAGCTTTTTAGGATAGGATAATATTCTGTGAAGCTGATGGCTAAGACTCCAGAAGACTCTCAAAGACTCCCACCTCCTCCACCTAATTCTGTGGTTTTCTTTACACTTTAACAAAATTATCTTAGCCTGGATTATCTGTGAGACAAGAACTGCCAGCAGCAGGATGGGATGCTGTTAAGTTCTTCAGGATACTTTTCCTCAGGGCAAAGAGGTTTTGGTTTTGGTGTTGTTTGGAGGTTTTTTGTTGTTGTTTGTTTTTGTGTTGTTTTGTGGGTTTTTTTAAGTCTCCTGAATGCCTCCTTAGATCCTGTTTAGGTGTAAACAGTACTTATTCCACTTGAGAGATACTCAGAGCTGTCTGCCAGGCAAGTGCTACCTACCAGGATCTATTTTGGAGGATGTTCCTCCACAATTCAACAGTAATTGTAACAAGATCACCCAGGTGTATTAGCAAACAGGGAGCTTTGCTGAGCAAGAACATTAAATGAGCAATAGGCTGTTTACCAATCTGAGGTTTAACTTTTTGCCTCGTGTATGAGTCTGGAGTTGGTTGCTTTCAGTGACTGTGCCTGATTTGAGAATTGCTTGTCCTTTGCTTGTCCTGATTCAGACTTGCAAAACCCGAGGGGGCTTAGCACAGGGGAATTCTCAGGGTAAAAGGCTGGATAGGGACAGGTAACCCCGCTGTGCTCATGGCCCCCTGAAGGCTGCAAGATCAGAGAGGGAGAGTGATTATTTATCCAAGTTCAGGGAGAAGCAATGGGAGATGAACAAAATTCCTTCACATGACAAGGGTCCACCTTAACCCGGATGATGCTATCCTGGGCTGGAAAGGGTCTTCTCTTTGCATTGACTCAGTTCTATCCCTCATGTGTCATGAGCCACAATGCTTCTACTGTTCTGTGGATCTTTTCTGGATTGCTTCTGTTTTAGGAATAACACACTTTTAATTCTTGTATCCAGAGAAAAAATGTCTAAAAGCATTCAAGAGAAGATCTTCCGAAGAAGAGCGCACGACTGGGTTTGACTTCAAAGGAAGGACTGATGCAGAAGTTTTTGTTGCCCATCACTGTGGTTTGATGGTATCTCCTTGGATCAAGAACTATGAGCCTCCAGCCCAGCATCAGAGAGAGCAGACCACAGGAAGCAGATCTGAGCTCTGGGGAGAAGCCCACAGGCTGGTGACCAGCCACACCTCTCCCCACACTAACTGAGGTAAATGCCTTTATATTAAGAAATCAGAGCCTGGTATAAACAGATATAAGATTCAAGAGATCATTTCAGCAGCCAGCTCCAGCCTCCTGTTATTGCATGTCATACAAATTTGCTCAGCAATGTGCTCTGCTCCATTATAAAATAATTTCAATTTAATGCCCCAACTCCTTCTGGAAAGCTCCTCTAAAACCTCCTTATTTGGTCACTTTGAAACTTGCTTATGATTTTCACCCTAAATTAATTCCAGCTCTCTCTATATTAAACATTCCTGCTGCAAAATAAGTTTGGGGTCTTGAATAGCTTTCTCCCCACAGAGTTCCCCTTCTCTTCTGTATTTACAGGGATAAAACAGGTCCCCTGTCAGCTATTTCTTTTTCCTAGCCTCCTTTCCTAGCCTCACTGTGGCTTTATGTGCAGCCTATTTCTGTCCTGCTTTTGGGTTGAAAGCCTCCCCTTTAAACATGGGTCATCTGCTCCTCAAGCTCTCCTATCCCAGCCCTTCCTGCAGCCAGACACAGAGGTATCAATACTGCAAGAGAGCTGGGGGGGAGACTGTTTTCCACATTGTTGCAGGATAGCTATTGTCTTTTTTCAGCCCAGAAGCACCCTGGTCATTCAAAATCACCCTGTCTTCAACACCACCACCAAGGTTTTTCTCTGTATTACAGATGAACAGATACCAGGCTTACCCAAGAAGCTGTGTTATCTTCTTTCAGTTGCTCTTAATTTTTTTAAGGGTGAAGGTATCAGACAGAAAGAAAGGAAAAGAAAATATACTTCTGCCTGCTTCTGATGTGTGCAGAATTTTAGGGCAGCAGGTGTAGGAATATTATTTGCACCAGATGGTGTCTATTGGAGCCTTGTGAGACCAGCCTATGTGAGGTGGAAGCCTCACAAGTTTATAAAATTTCAGGTATTTGTGCCCATTAGGGACTGTGATATTTTACAAGAGGATGCTACACCTTTAGCATTGCTCCACACTAGATCAGTTCCAGACCTGCCCAAGCCTTGTCCACGCCTTAGCCTAGTGTTGCTCCCAGGCATCTGGGACACTTCAGCCACAGGGTCAAGATCTGAGCCAAAGTATCTTTAAATGCCAGAAACCCCTGGCTACCAAAAGCTAAAAAATAGGATGGGAAAACACAAAGGTGCACAGCAGAAAAAGCCCAGGTGAGATGAAGATAATTGTCTCCAGCAAAGCAGAAGCCTTTGGTTTCCCTCTTGGCTGCATGTCCCTCTGAGACCTGGGATGCAGTGAGCACACTCAGGCTTGTGATAAGCTGTGGAGCTGGGAGGGGGAGAATCACCCCATCAGCAGCAGCATCAGGAGGACTTCTGCTTCTCTTTAACTGCAGAGTCCCTTTGTTTCCTGCTCATGGATTCAAATTTTGCATTGTCCAAACAATTCATTACAAGAGGGAATTAAACAAACGGCTCCTTTCATTTTCCACATTAATTGTTTTAATCCTGGGAAACCTTTTTTGCAGCACTGTAATTTAATGGGCATAAGACAAAAGTACTGATTAGCTAACTGCTTCTAAATTTACTCAGTGCAACAAAAGAGAGCTTAACCTTGCAATGGTGGGATTTGAATGACAGATACTTCTGAGAGGCAGGTCAGGATATAAGGCCAAAAAGCACTTACCCTGGGGAAACCTGCTGCCCTGTTGCTCTAAGCCTCTCCAGCTATTCTTGCAGATGGGGCAGAGCACTGAGCTGGAGGCAGAGGTTCAGACCTCTAAAATACACTCAGTGACATGCAGTACAAGGTTGTCACTCTCCCAGGTGAGCTCAGGCTGGCTGTGTCAGTAACAGTGTCATACCATGACCTCAGGCTCACAGTATGCATGAGAGGAAAGCCCTGTGTTACTTTCTGCTGTGACATTTTGAAGGCTATGGTTATTTTCAGCCTTTGTCCTGTGAAGCCAGCAGAAGGCTGCAGGCACAGACCTCAGAGGGCTTTTTGGAACCCTTTGGTGCATCAGCCCTCGTGAACACATCAGCAAGAGTGGTCAACTACTGGTGCTGGGAAAGCAAAAAGGCCGTGAATGTGTTTCCTAGCACTTTTCTTTCTCTGTTTTTGCAGAGGAAGGGCACAATCCTCAAGATGACGTTTGAAGTCCCCCACAGTTTGGGTGAAATTGGCCTTTGGGTTTCAGCACAGCCCATGTGACCTGGGCCATGAATGTGGCTGGTGGGCTAGCTGGATGGCTGGCTAGCAGAGATGGCTACTTGTGCTTATGCTGCAGTGAGGCAGCTCCCATGTCACAGCAAAAGAAAAGCCTGAGTCACTGTGATGCCCAACTCAGCTGTGGTGCCTGGGCTGGATAAATCACCTTGTCTGCTTCACATACTCACAAAGAGACAGGGGACAAAATACAAGGAGCTGCCTCTAAAACCAGTTCATTCAGTCCTGTAGCCAACATCCTAGATGTCCTGAACTTTCTGGGACATGTGGCAGAAAGAAAAAAAAAACAAAACAGCTCTTTAACACTTAATTCAAAGAATTTTTTTTTCTTTTTCTTATCCAAGCTGCAATGGCTTATGAGAGTACAAAGGCACTTTAGGGATGCAAGCAGAGATTTAAGATGTAATCTCTTCAATTTCTGATATTTTAAAAATATGAACACACCACAAGAGTAACTGCCTCTCCCAGGTCTAAAAGATGTTGGTAGTATGTGAAAGGGAAGGTCAGAAATGAACCCTCAATCCTGCTCTCCAGAAAATTCAACCGCAAAACTCTTACTGACTCTGATGAAATTGGGACCTTGAAGAAAGTGTCTCCTGCTGAAACACTCTGAGGATATTTTAAAACGAGATTAATAAATAATTGGACCATCTGCATCAGAGTCTGTAACTGGAGTGACACATGGAGGGTGTCTGTAAATGGAACAGCTTCAAATATGCAGAGTAAAATACACAGTGGAATGGATATTTTTTCCATAATTGTTGCCAAATTGGGTCTCTGTTGCAAGCACAATGAGAGGCACTGCCTGAGAGATGGGCTGATTTGTCTTAACAACTGAACAGACAAATAGTAAAAGATTGCTCTTTCCCTGCAGGAGTGACCATCATGTTAATAAGACAGTCCAGGGTCAGGAGCAATACCAAGGAAATGGTTTGCCTGAGGCTATGCAGCAGATGAGCTCCCCATTTCCTAGAGTCCAGCTGACGGTCCCTTGCTTTTAGACATAAAATGGGATGGCCTCTAAAGCCACCAATATCTGTTGACTCTTCCCCCATCACTCCTGGGTACTGTCTGCCCCAGACCAGAGAACTGTGTTTTAATTAGTATTCCTCGTAGGGTTGCAGCAGTGGTTGGGGTTAATGTTTCACAGCAACAGTCAACTTAAGAAGAGGGTCAGACCATAAGTTTGATGAAAGAGATTAATAACTCCTATTCCTTCTTTCAGGCATTCTTTTTCCTCCAGCAACACCCTGAACAAATGAGCCACCCAGCTGCTGCACCATGTGGGAACTCCTTTTTGCTGCCTTATCACCTGTTACCTGATAACTGAGCACTCAGGTTCATGGACTGGAAGAAATGGTGAATAAAAAATTGTCCCCTCTTCTTGTACTCCATTCTGGATTTTATAGGTTTCTACTCTGTAAACCCCACCATCTTTCTTTTGAGAAGCCAAGGTGAGCTATTTAGCTTCTTCCTTTCAAGAAACAGAGCTAAAGAAGGTGGTATATTTTGGGGGGAAAAATTTTGATGTTTAATATGCATAACCTATAGATAGCAGCAACATCAGCTTCTTTTTAAAACCTGACATGGAGAGGAACATTGAGAAAGGCACTGACAGCAAAAGAAATACTTCGACTAAGAGACGCAGGAGGTGGGATTTGTCACATGTCATGTGCAGTGCAGACATCTCTGAGTCCCAGGGCTGCTGGTTTATGGGTGAGTTAAGACAGGTGAGAGAAGACAAGGTTTGTTTTGCTTACTTTGGGTGGGATGATGCCTGTCTTACAGCCCACTGTTCATGATGGAGCCTGGCAGACATGGACAACTGCTTTATGTTGTGATGACACCAGTGTTAAAAAAAGAGTCTCAGGCTGAGAAGCATTACCCAGCCACGACCAACAAGCTCGTCTTGACACTTCCTTGCTGTACCATGTCCATTATTAACCCATGGGGATAGTGCTTGATTTCTAGGAGTTTCTGGGGCTGTGTGGGCTGCCATGTGCTCACCTTCCCCTGCGCACCTGGAAATTTCCCTACTCTGATCTCAATGGCAGAGATTCTGTCTCA
This sequence comes from Florisuga fusca, assembly GCA_038090715.1. Taxonomy (NCBI): domain Eukaryota; kingdom Metazoa; phylum Chordata; class Aves; order Apodiformes; family Trochilidae; genus Florisuga; species Florisuga fusca. The sequence continues at coordinate 14,870,513 of JAAWXA010000020.1, forward strand.
AGAAATCTGAGATGTGATATTTTTAGGTTTTTTCCTGCACAATCAGTCTGACTGGAATTTAAATTTTTTATAAATGCAAAAATATTTTTGATCCGTTGATGTCTCATTTACACAAATAGTCTTAGAATATAATTAGTTTTTACAGTGATAACTTTCCTCAATTTTAAATTGTAGTTGAAATCAAACTACATGTATATAAAAGGGGAGACAGACTTTCTGTTTCAGCTGATTTAAATATATCTTTACTATGAATAATGTTCTTTATACTTTTGGGAGAACAAAGAAGAAAATCATCTAAATCTCACTTCTGTGCTTCTTTTGGTGTTCACATGAGCAAAAGAAAACAGTGGCATTAGCATGAAACAGATGCTAAATGTATTCAGTATGTGACAAAGACCCAGAAAAGGGTCCATAGTAGCAATGTGGTCTATCTTCAGTGTTAAAACTATTAAGGAATAGAGCATACCCTTGGAAAAAGGGAGGGTTCCACCTTCATGGTAGAACAGATACTTCTGCTAAGAACAGCCAGCCCCTAACTTTAGACACCTGCCAATGTGCTACCCAAAGAGTGGAACAATGCCAGGAATGTACTCATGAATGAACAACTGAAGGGGTGCCAGAAGAGATAAACCACACAAAACCTGCCACACATCTCTACAGGCACTGATGTTTGACCAAAGCAAGACCATGACTGAGGACCTCAGACGAGCAAGCAGTTATAGATGATGGGAACTAAAAACGTGGAAAAGCACCGAGAAGTGAAAATAGCAGGTGTTGCCATGTGAATCCCATCCTTTTGTTTCCTTCTGCTTTCCCTAGTATGGTTTGGGAGTGTCCAAGAAAATACCTGCACAGACATGAACCAAAAGAGTCATTTTGGCCAGGATGGACCTGACATACATCCATGAGGATAACTCATGTTCCTTGCTCTGATCTGAGTCAGTCTAGGGCCAGTCCCTGATGACATCACTGGGTTCCTGACCTCATCTACATTCAGCTTCACCAGCCCTCACCATGCAAGAGCACAAGTGGAATCTCCAGTCATTATCTGTACGCAGAGCTTTCACCTGTTGGGACAGCAAGGCAACATTTGTGAAATTCATGGCTGCCTTTTCTGCTCCATGGTCTTAACCTTGAAAGGCAAGAAGTTGGCTTTAATAAGCAACTTTCACCCCAAGACACCTGACCATCAGAGGATGATGATTCCTAACGGTGGGTTGGGGAAAGGTGGCCATCACAGCCTCTGTGAGAGATTTGGGTCAGGAAACATGGATGGCAGCTCCCACTTGCCACTTCTGGCAGATTTCATAATGGTTTAATCCTTGTGCAATGATTCCTCTCTGCATCCAGGCATTCAATGAATGTAAAGCAGAAATAAAAGAATTGCCTTGTTAAAACCTGTTCACAGAGCTGAAGGTAACACCCCTATATTTGTCAGATATTAAGTCAAGTGAGCCTCAGCAAAGAAGGGAAATGGTGGAGTAAAATGTACCTCCTGTCCCTCAGATACCCCCTGCTCCTTTGCTGTCCCATCAGTGGCTGCCGTCAGCATGTAACATCTCTGGCAGTAATGAATGACTGACAGTGCTGCCTGAATCCCTGCTGGAGAGCTGTCAGTCAGGGGTTCCCGGGAGGAAATGCAAGGGGAACTGGATTGAAGAAGTTACCCCTAATGCAGATCTCTGGTGAGTGCTCTCCTCACCCTCATCAGCAGATCCAGACGCACCCCTGAGGGCTGATGTCTCCGAATCATGCAAACACGGCCACAGCCCCGCTCCCCACTCAGACACCCCCACAGACACCCCCACTCTTTTGGGTTCAGCACTCTTAACTCCTGGCTGACGGCTTGTTCCCTTGTTCCTGGCCTCTCCTTGAGCTGCCTACCACTTGCTCCCCTTGCACCAAAACTCCTGACTCCCCCAAAAACTCCCTGACTCCATCCCAGCTCTGCAAAGACTTTGCTGTGAGCACATCTTGGCATCTTGCTCATTCAAAACCATCTGATCCAGGGCTTAGGACAAGAAACAGTTTCAGCTCTTCTGATGAAACCACCCCATGTGGAGTATTCACTGACCAGGATTTGGACTAGCTAAAAAGGAAAAAAACCCCAACAACGCTTATCTTTCCTGACTCAAGTCTCTGAGCCCACAGACACTGTGGCTGTTCTGGGTTTAACAGAAAGGAAGTAACATCTGACTGCTGGGGGGATAAAATCCTGAAGAAGTAAGGAAGCGCCTAATTTTCAGATCTGAAGAAAGGGAAGGGACAAAATAGAAATCTACATCTTAGAAAACTGTGTTCAAAGAGTCTCTGAAAAGGCTTTCTCCCCCAAGATCAGCATGGAAAAACCCCCAAAGCTTTTAAACACACTGAACTCTAGAGACCTGCCCTGGGGAGAAAATGTGTATGGTTGGAGCCACTCCTAACCAAAATGGCCAAAAGCTGCTGAGTTCAGCTCTGAAACCCTCCCCTGAGGGCTGCCCACATTAAATCTGTCTGACCCTCTGGCTTTGGCCTCTTGTAGAGATGGCAAACTCCTCCCTGGCTGCAGGGGTTTGATTTAACAGGGAGGGTTGCAGGCAGTGCAGACATCCCAACTCTGGTGTCACAGCTGCCTATGGAGGCTGTGCCAGCACTACCCTTGGGATGTCTCCTCCTGCACTGCTGTGTGTGTGAGGTTTAAAACCAGCTTCCCTGGGGTCATAGCTGGGGACAGGGATGGAATGCCCCCCACTGCTGGTTGGGGCTGCCCTTAGGGGTACAAACTGGTTGTCTGTAAGCTGCTCCAGAGACACCATCCCATGTTACCACAATGAGCAGTTTCTTTCAAACCATTCCCTCAGTGCCAGGGAGCCCTGAACACCCAACATCTGGGTACTAAGGGTACACACTTCTTGGCATTGCCCCCCTGGGAAGCCAGTCATAGGGAGACAGGAGAGCAGAGAACTCAAGTTGTTCCTTCTTCCCTAAATTTGCACACACGTAGTAATGGTTTCAAGTTGGCTCTGAGTGATACACCAAGATTTCACAGGAGATCTGTGGCAAAACTTGATTTCTTCCCCCATTTCCTCTTTAAATGAGAACCTTAAATGACATCTTACTTTTCCTGAGAAACATACGGATTTTGGTACAGGACAAGCAATAGATTTTCAGACAATTCCAGAGAAGAATAAATGTTATCACAGGACAACCACCTCCAAAACTGACCATTTCAGAGATAGGACAAAGCAAACTGATTTCTTTTCATGTTGTAAACAGCCTGGTAATGGGGCTGGGATGCAGAGCATGCAAATGAGATCATTAGTCCCTGCAAAATACAGGCGTTGTGAGATGCTCCAGTTGATGGAGCTGAAATGTCACAGACTTCTAGTTAGGAGTTGGCTTTCCCTCTTGGTGCGTTTTCACTGGCCCAAATGTCATCTGGACAACTTGACAAGTCACTCACAGCAGCATGCCCCAGCCACAGAATGGCTCACAGAAGTGCCCAGACACAAATGCCTCAGACAGCAGGATCTCTTTGGTCGACTGGTGAAAAAAGAACATGCACTTGGTGGAAAATATGGTGTAATGTAACTGTAAATACTATGTGAATTATTAATTTGCTGTTTAATAACTTCAATATTTTTCTGTTCAATTATTCTCTATAGATAGAGCAAGGGACCACCCTGATTAAATAATACACAAATTATTTTTTGTACATATTTACAGGAAGAATTTTTGCACATCCTTTTCCTTGAATAGATTTTGAGTTATTTGTTGCATGTTTTATTAAAGCATGTTCAATAATTAAGGAGGGTATATAGTAATATGTAAGGCTACCAAATGGTTTGTATTGCAGTATTTATTAAAGCTATATTGAAAATTTAACTCCTCTCATACAAGTTTTAGGATTACTTCATAGCATTTTCTAGTGAGGGTGATGCCACCATCTCCATTTTACTACTGGGGAAACTGAGACATGGGAAGGGTGGATGCCTCAGAAGACAAAATATGAACTTAAGAGTCAAACCCAAGACTCAAGACCCAGCACAGAGCTCCAGCCATCAAACACTGCAGCTTCCTGGCATATTTTGAAATCCCTCTATTATACCTCCAACCACAAACAATTTCTGTGAACAAAGCAATAATCTCTCTGGCAAAAAGAGTGGGGATAACTAAAATCCTTATTCCTCTTGCTAGCATTCAGCAGGCAGTTATCGACCTCAGCATTCAAAGAGACAGGTCCCAGATCCTCTACACAGATGACATTTAAACACAAACGGCCTTAAAAGTTATCCGGGAAAACTCGCTGACTCAGGGAAAGGAATGTTTCATGTTTAGGCTGAACCCAATTGCACACACTGAGATGTAATTTATTGTTCATAATACACAACTCATTTAAGGACCTGCAAGCTGTGAAACATTTAAATCAGCAAGAGGGTGACTTTGAACGTTGTTCCTGAGACACGGTGGAAAAGCCTTCGGCTAAAAGCACAGGGGTTTGGAATTGTTCTGTTCCTTGTTGGCCATTAGAAAACTAGCCCAAAAGGGACAAGGTTTCTGCTCAAATGCAGGAATCTCAGCCCAGCTTTTCACTTATTCATTATTTTTTTGCAGCAGTAACCCCCAGATGCAGAGTATGGCTGGACAGGGATATAAATCTAGCGGAAAAAATGTAAACCTCTAACAATTGATCTCATCTGAGGCAACATTCATTCCTTACTCTTGCTTTTCACTAAATGCAGACCCAGCTCGTCAGCTGAGAGCTACGAATCAGGTTTCCATCAGCACCTTGTAAACATGATCTAAGAGGCCCAGGTTGAAATGGCAGAGGAGCAACAACTGCTTGGAGCCAAGAGGAGCCTCAGTTTCAGGCAGGGATTTTACAGAGCAGCCTGGTAGGAAGGTGGGCACATCATGAGCTGGAAGAGGTTTGCTTTCCAGCTTTCCTTGGCAATGAGGATTTAACTCCCCATTCTGAGCTGTTCACTTTTTCTTTCCTGTGACGCCCTCATGTTACATGAGCTTTGTTCTGCCCTTGCTGTGAATTTCAGTGTCAACATTCACAAAAACCTCTCTGAAACTGCATTTGAGTAAATCTAACCCATCCCCTGCCCTCACTGTCCCCCAAATACCGCAGTGCCTTTGTGCACTTTACATAAAGATCCTGGTAACTGCTGATCAGTGCCAAGTAAAGGACACGATCTTTGCTCCTGTCTACAGTCTCCCATGGAAACTGATTTTGTGCCACCTCCCTGGCCAACAGGATCTGTTGCCCCTCAGTTTTCTTTCTGGCAGTTTCTAGCCCTGTTGCATCCAAACTTTCATGGATGGTCCACTTCCTAGAACACCACTGGTTCATTTCATAGCCCTAGTTCTTGGAATGTATTTCAAAGGGGTCTGTGACCTGGCTAAGACAAAACCTAATTTGAGAACTACTGACCCAGAGGTCAGAGCTATGTAGTACTGGACAATTTAGAGACTGGCTTGACCCTATTTTTAACTGGAAACCTGCCGATGCCAAGGTCCGATGCCGATGGACCATGAGGCCACCATGCCTTGTGGTCAGGGCAGTCACCAAGGTGGGGAGATGCCTGGGGCACTGGCCATGGCCTTGCACAATGAGCTGTTTCCATTCACCACACTGATACTCCCTCATGATGTAGAGCTCCTTGCACATCATTCAATCTTATTCCACCAGACGCACGTGCCTAAGGTCATCACTGTAGAGAAATAAGTGAGAGAGTGATAGAAATGTGGTTTCTCACCTCCTCTGTGATCTGCCCTTCCCCTTTCCTCAGCAAGAAGCTCAGCAAACCCATGGTTATCACAGTTTGGGGGCAATCCAACTATGGTTACCAGGACATAACTTGGAGCTCTGCTGCTCTGATAGTTATGATGATGTTTGCTTTGGATGTAATTTCCATTCCTGACCTGGGACCACCCAGGTTTTCTTTACAAGCCTACCGAGCAAGTCCTCCCCCAAAATGATGCCATTCCCCATCACTGACACTCGTTTCTACTCCATCCCAAAGAGCTGCTGTGGTGTGCAGGGAAGGCACTCTGACCTGCAAAGCTGTGTCTTCTTTGTCAGCTGGGAGAACTTAAATTACAATCCCTATTATTGTAACCTGTGTATGCAGTCCTGTAAAACATGACACTTTAATCCTGTTAATTGCTGTGTTTCAAATTCTTGCCAGAGATTCACCCTCCCTCACCCCCAAACACCCAACACCTAAAAATGAAATTATTTAGTCAAATTTGTAGAATGACACCACAGCCATAAGAGAGCCCAGGCTGCTGCAGCTGGTTTTGAGGCTCCCAAAGAACTGTCACATGGGGTCCTTCTCCCAGATGCTGGCAAGGGCTGCTCTTCTCATAGAATTAGTATTACCAAGCCCCTGACAAAACCCAGGTTCATGGATGCCAGATGCTTCTCCCCCTCCCCAGTCCTGCTGCTTCTCACCATTCCCCAGAGGGTTTTTGAGCTTAATTAGTTCAACCCTTGATCTTAGACCCATTTCTGACCCATGATGCTCAGCTGTGCATTGTGGTTGAGGCTCACTCCAGATCTTGCACGCTGCTGGAAAGCAGTGCATTAGCTTTCCAGGAAAATGGGGATTAAGCACCCCCAGAATGACACCCTAAATTACCTAAAACATTTCCGTGTGCACCTTGCAGGCATAGGTCAGTTAGTCCCTATCTTCTGCCTAAGTCTCAGCTTTCTTCCTAAAAAAAAGTCCCTGTCTTGCTCATCCATTTCCTGAGCATTTCCATTGTTTGACCCGGTTTGAGCTGTTGTGTCTACAGTGACAGACACCTTCTTCTTCTTCCCTCTCACCAGTAGCTCTGTCAGTAGCAGGAACCCAAGTCTTGCCCTTGCAATCAGTGTTGGAACCCTTTAAGTGGAAAATAATGTATTGCAAAATCAGATGCAAAAGATCTATATGTAGCAAAGACTGAGTGTCTTTTAAATTCTACTAATATTTCTGTCTGGAACATATGGAAGGACACCAAAAGGTTTTGCAAACAATTGTGAGGCTTTGATGATGTTGTGATGTGGGAAGACAAAGACCATGTCCAATCATAAATGGAAGCAAAGGGAGATGGTGAGAAGCCAGGAAGGGGGCAGGGGTCCTGCTTGCCTTTCTCTTCTCCACATGAAACATCTCACAGGGTTCAGAGGGGAGGAAAGGGAACATCAGGACCACAGCCTCCCATTAAGTGAGTTGTTCTCCATCTAAACAAGAAAGAGCAGCATGGAGCACACAAAAGCACGACATGGAGACCTTTTCCAGAGCCTGGCACTAACACAAGAGCACCAAGTGCTGCATCTGACTCTTTTCTAATCCCTCACCAAGTGTACTTTCATCATACTCATAATTAGGGATAATAATTTGAAGAGATAGTTGAATACCCAAATCTGCTAATCCTTTAGTGGAGCCTCTTTCCTTTAATCTCCCTCTGGTTCAGTAATACATAAAATTGTATCCATGCACCCACTGCCCTCATTAGAGACAATCTTCACTCTCCTCCTCTTGGCCAGGGATGAACGGAGGGCACAAAGGCAACCCTCTGACCGCTTGAGACATGCAGGAACTTTTAAAACCATCAGCCTGGGTTTGTTTCAAGACCAATGTCACAACAGAGGCAGGTTGTCATGGTAACAGGTTATCAGCTATCAGAAAAACATCCATGAAAAATATACCACAAGGAGAGAATGGCAACTGGCGTGGGGGGAGGATGGACACACAGCAGAGGAGGGGATGCCAAAGGGTTGCTTTGCCTCTGGGCAAGGGGAAGGCAGAGGGAGAACTCTCCTCCACATAGAAGAGGCTGCAAAAATCCATCCTTCTCCTTTGGTTCCTGTGCAGGTGCCAACAGGACGCAGATCAAGATGGTTTTTGAGCACAGGAGAGGGGAGAGACAGACATGCAGGTTCCTGATTTCCCTTGCCATGGAGATCGGGGTGAGGAGGTTCCCATAGCTCCTTTTCCCTCCCTCTCCAGCAAGGCTGGAGAACTGATGCCAAAAGAGAAGGTGTGAGACAATGAAGAGCCTCAAACCCTCCTGTCCAAACAGTGCTGAGTCCTCCAGTTTGAGAGAGATCAAAGCCTATGGCCTGGTGGCTGGGAGCTGGGACTGTGGGGAGGATGAAGGCCCTGCAGAGGAGCAAGTCTGACTTCTCCAAGCCTCCTGCTCCATTTAACATCCTCCCGTTTGCTACCTTTTCTGCTGGCACAACGGGCCATCCTGCCCTTCTCCTGCGACTAGGCTTGGTTTGCCACCAGTGTGGTCCTTTTGCATATCTTCTTCAGCCCTTTTGTTAGTGCTTCCACAGTGGACACTAGGCACTACCACTGATGGGACCAGCAATACCTGTGCTGGCATCTATGAGAGGAAAGCTAAGGCACTTGCTGGGTAGCAGTAATCTCAAGTGGGAAGCCATTGTTAATTAATCAGAAATGCAATGTAATGACATTAATCACAGTCAATACATTAGACTGGGATGATGAAGATGCTGTGCAATCTCTGTATGTTAGCAAATCCACCCATGGGTCAGCAGCCCAGAAAGCTATACGTATCCTTGGCTGCATCCAGAGAAGCATGGCCAGCAGGTCAAGGGAAGTGAATCTTCCCCTCTACAATGCTCTTGTGAGACCCCACCTGGAATACTGTGTCCAGTTCTGGAGCCCCTTTTGCAAGAGGGACATGGACATGCTGAAGCGTGTCCAGAGAGGGGCCACAAGGATGATCAGATGGCTGGAGCACTTCTCCTGTGAAGACAGACTGAGAGAGTGGGAGATATTCAGTCTGGAGAGGAGAAGGCTCCAAGGAGACCTTATTGTAGCCTTCCAGTATCTGAAGAAAGCTGGTGAGGCCTACAAGAAAGCTGGTGAGGGACTTTTTAGGATGTCAGGTAATGACAGGACTCGGGGGAATGGATACAGACTGGAGGTGGGTAGATTTAGATTAGAAGTTAGGAAGAAGTTCTTCACCATGAGGGTGGTGAGACACTGGAACAGGTTGCCCAGAGAGGTGGTGGAAGCCCCATCCCTGTAAGTTTTTAAGGCCAGGCTGGACAGGGCTCTGAGCAACCTGATCTGGTGGGAGGTGTCCCTCCTGCCCGTGGCAGGGAAGTTGGAACTAGATGATCTTAAAGGTCCCTTCCAGCCCTGAAAATACTATGATTCTATGTCCCAGCACAGTCTGGGGATGCCATTCCTCATTGCCTGATCCTCCCAGGTTGATGACAGCATTGAGCTCTCTTTCTTTGCCTCTGCTTCTGGGATCCTATGTATCTCCTCTCCTTTGTGTATGCCTCGGTTCACCCTTCCAGCTTTCCTCCTCCCTCTTCCTTGTGCCCTGCCTGTATGCCTTGTTTTTCTCCAGTGATGCAATTTGGAGAGCTGCTCTGAGAGGCACCTTCTCATCCACACACGCCTCCATCTCCAGGGCTGGCGAAGGCTTTGGCAAAGGCTGGGAATGAGACCTGGATGTGCTGTTGTGTAGGTGGGCAGTGAGGGCTGTGCTGCTCCTCTCGGAGGCCCTCTGCTCCAGCAGAAAATCACAGTAATTTTCGCCAGAGCTGAGTGACAGTAGAGACTGCCTTAAAATGCAACACACTCAGATCATTCATCTCAATTGCTCTTCCCATGTTTTCCTAAGAAGGAACCTTCATCTTCTCCTGATATCTCTCACCCCAGTAGCAAGAATTTTGTGCTGGAAAAGAATCTGCACTTGGGTAAAGGGTCCTTCCAGAAAACACACTTTTCCCTTCCCACACACACAGACACTGCCCCCCTGCACAAGCTGGATGGATAATGCATTTTCTCTGGCAGCTGCCACCACAGAAGAGGCATCTTTGAGATAACAAGACTTCATTTCAAACAGGAATGGTTTTCATGGCAGACACAGTGAATAAATGTAAGACGTCTATTCTTGCTTCAAGTCTTGCTCTCCCTAATGCACATGGAAAAGAAACTCCAGACATACCAAAAATCTTGACAGAGCTAATGACCAGCCCAGATTTAAAAACAAAAAAACATGCCTTAATCTTGGGTTAAAAAAAACCCAAACACAAAAAACAAACAAAAAACCCACCACCCAATGAAATGCATTCCATTAAAAGCAGATAAGAGGATATAAAAAAAGCTTTTGGATGCTAAATTTAAAAAAAAAAAAAAAAATCTAAAAATCCAACAAATTGGCTAAACAGCCTAGTGAGTCATTTAATGCTCTCTGTGCAGCTGGTAGGAGCTGGGTAATTTATGCCCTCCCACAGGATGGTCTTGGGTTAGGTCGCTCAGTAGGTGTTCAAAGCCCCCATGTTTTCAGCTGTGAAGAATTAAATGCCCTTTTCCAAGCCCACCTGGGCTGGAGAGGAGGTTTTCTACATGCACTGGGGTGCACTCAAATCCTCCTCTACTAGCTAAAACTTCATGCCACCTTCTTCTTACCTGTACCCACCTTATTTATTGTTTTCGGTAAATGAGCACTGGGTATGTGAAGAACTGTAGGGTTACAGACTCTGGGACATAAAGTGGTGGGTGATCCATGAGAGACCTTTCCAAGATGACTGTTGTCACAGGGGAGACTTTGAATTTGGATTGATGGAGTCACATGACTCCCAGGAAAGCTCCAATCCCCAAAAAAGAACTCAGGCTCTTCTTACAAGTAGTTTTCCTCTTGTTGTTATTCCTACTGAGAAGCTGTTTCTAAATTTCTCTCCTTTGATGCACAGAATTACCTTGGCTGGAAAAGACCTTCGAGATCATCGAATCCAACCATTAACCTAACACTGACAAGGCCTTAACTAACCCATATCCGTAAGTACTATGTCTATACAACTCTTAAATACCTCCAAGGATGGTGACTCCATCACTGCTCTGGGCAGTCTGTTCCAGTCACTGATTCCTTTCAGTGAATAAATTGTTCCTAACATCCACTCTAAACCTCCCTCGGCACAACTTGAGACCATTACCTCTTTTCCTATCACTTGTAACTTCATTGAACAGACTGATCCTCACCTCTTTATGACCTCCTTTTGGGTAGTTGTAGAGCGCGATAAGGCCTCCCCTCAGTCTCCTTTTCTCTAGGCTAAACAAACCCAGCTCCCTCAGTTGCTCCTTGTAAGAAATATGCTCCAGTCTCTTCATCAGCTTTGTTGCCCTTCTTTGGACACACTGCAGTAGGTCAATGTCCTTTCTGTACTGAGGGGCCCAAAACTGAACACATTTTAAGAACCAGTGCTGACTGCTAGTGTACATCACTCCTTCATGCTGTGGTCTCCCACCTCCAGCAGAGCTAGAATAGCCCAGTGTTTCTAGGCCATCCTAGAAACCCCTCTCTGCTGAGGCATCCCCAGGAGGGCTTGCTAATGCCACGGTCATGATTTTGCTGTGTGCTAGGTCCCACATTGCCCTTTCCAGCTGCAAGGAAGTCCAGGCTCTTAAACCTGGTAGGCCTACTGCATTTTGTGTCATTTCTATTACCCAGAGTAATACAGAGCTGAGACTCTTATTCTCCTCTCCATGACCAAAGCCTCTGAGCTTCATGTCATCAGAAGATTTCATCAGCACATACCTGTAACAGCCCCCCAAACCACTCCTGTCCTTCAATCAGGCTTTCTCTGCCCCATAGGAAACCTGATAAACAAAAACCAGCATGCCAGCAGCCATGGCTTGAGCTGGGTGAGTAGTGCTGGGACTGCACTTCTAGTCCTTATTCAGATAGCATCCAGAAATTAAGAAAGCTGGAAAGATTACAGCTCTCATAGTCTCACATAATTTTCTTTCCCTTTTTTCTTACCTTTTTGTAGAGGCAACCAGGTGAACACAATCAGGTGTTGCCAGTTAGGAGGAGGAAGGCGTGAGCTCCTGTTCAGCCCACCTGTGCCCAATTAGGGCCCCAACTGTGCATGAGCAGAACTGGGGGACCAATAAAAGGTGGGCTTTGAGAAGCAAGCTGGGCTCACTCTAGAGCAGCCTGAGGAAGAGGATAGTCCACTCCAGAGCACTAGCACTAAGATAGACTAACTGATTCTAAGGGCAACTTTTGGAGTGCTGTCCTTGCATCTTGGCAAGAACACCTACTGGACCCCAAAACACCGTGGTCCAGGAAAGGATTATCAGCCACACCTTTTACTTTTACACCTTGTGCTTTCCCAACCTTCTTATAATTTTGGTTTCTAAGATGCAAAAAGGAACATGAATCTATACATGTATATACCGTGAACACCCATTACTCCTGAAGGAATAAGGATCTTCACATGAGAAATTTCCCCAGTGCTAAACAGTTCCTTCTGTAGTCTTGGTGAGTTTAGTGTTCACAAGTCCCCTGAGGCTTGAAGTTATCACCCATGACCTTAAATACCAGGCTAAACATCCTATCCTGAGTGTTTTGTGGCAGCCCAGAGGGATACAGAGAGGATGTTTTAACCACCACAGGGACACTGATTTCTAATGGTCATCACTCTGAACCTCTCTTCCTGCCCAGGCAGCTAATATCTCCTTGCTTACTAAGAAATTTAGTCATTGGTAAGTTACATGTTTGACTGACTCCCTATCAAATGCATTTTGTTGGGCTTTATAATCACATAAGCAGGCGGCTCTTTAAACTCCTTCTTGGCATTCTTAAGGATTGATTATTTTTAGCCTGAGCATAACTGAGTGTATCTGCTACCTTTCAAATCTGCTTTACCCAAAGGCCAGAAAGGGAACTGGGTTATAATCATAGTATTTGCACAACTCCACAATTTAAATGTACCCTTGTATCTGCTAAGCTTCACACACTGGGGATGAAATCCTGCAACTACTTCTCCATTGCATGGTGTGACACACAGAAGGCATTGCTTGGTGCTTCCAGCCAGCTATCCCTGTTATCACCTCCTGGGAAAGCAGACTCTTCCTCTGGAAAAGTCCAGTTGTTCTGGAAAGTCCAGTGCCATCCAGGGGCATCAGATTTACTGATCAAGGTACTCACCTACTTGCCACACAGAGGAGGTGCACATACGTCAATAGGTAACTGGAAATGCACAGATTAGGGCCCAAAGCAGGGAGGCAGTAGGCTGCCACTGGAAGTAGTAATTTGGTGACAGTGCCACTAGTGTTGGTAAGACTACTACAATTTATCATAGAATCGTAGAATAGTTTGGGTTGGAAGAGACCTAAAGATCACATAGTTCCAAACTCTCTGCATGGGCAGGGACACCTCCCAGTAGATCAGGTTGCTCAAGGCCCCATCCAACCTGGCCTTGAACACTTCCAGGGAGGGGGCAGCCACAACTTCCCTAGGCAACCTGTGCCAGTGTCCTACCACCTTCACAGTAAAGAATTTCCTCCTAATATCTAATCTGTATCTCCCCTCTTCAAGGTTTAAACCATTGCCCCTTGTCTTCTCACTACACACTCATGCAAGTCCCACCCCACCTTTCTTGTAGGCTCCCTTCAGATATTGGAATGCTGCTACGAGGTCACCTTGAGGCCTCCTTTTCTCCAGGCTGAACCACCCCAACTTCTTCAGCCTATCTTCACAAGGGAGGTGCTTCAGTCCTCTGATCATTTTAGTGGTTTTCCTCTGGACACATTCAAAGAGCTCTATGTCGTTCTTACATTGGGGACTCCAGAACTGGACATGGTACTCCATGTGGGATCTCACAAGAGCAGAGTAGAGGGGAAGAATCACCTCCCTTGACCAGCTGTCTATGCTTCTGTTGATGCAGTCCAGGACACGGTTGGCTTTCTGGGCTGCAAGCACACATTGACAGCTCACGTTAAGCTTCTGGTCCACCATTACCCCCAAGTCCTTTTCCTCAGGGCTGCCCTCAATCCTTTCTCCTCCTAACCTGATTTCATGCATGGCATGACATTTAATAACTTTAAGGAGAGATCTAGGCAGACTGGGGGAGCAGTCAATTTCCAACCCTGGTGAGTGGCCCAGACACTTGTTTGGATGCCCTTTCGCCAGGACATCATTGTTTGAATGGCCTTTCCAGAAGCACCAGGAGAACTTTCACAACCCTCTGTGGGAACAGGCACTGCCTGACTGAAAGCAAGCTTCTTGAGATAAACACAAACCCTAACATCACAGTGGGGACTGGAGGCAGGAAGGAGATATCTCCTGAACACAGTAATACTGCTCCAGGTGATCAGTTGGGTCTGGACTGGAAGGGTCCCCAAGCAGCAGGCAGAGCTATTGTGGTGACACTGGGATCACCTCCAACTATTACTCTTCTTATTCCTGGAATTTGGAGGTGTTTCCTGCTAAGTCTTCTCCCTCAATAAATCTTTCAGTGTTGTCTTGAGGACTTCGAAGTCTTGATGATTCCTCAGTCCTTTTCACAGTTTGGTCAGCTGGACATTCCTTTCCAGACTTTTTACAAAACAGAGAGAAGAGAATGGGAAAGGGTTTGGGGACATGACCCAAAACTATCTGAGTGCATTAAACCAAAGAAGCTAGGAAGGGATTCATGTTTCACAGACACCATGAACAGAATGCAAAGATCCAGGATTGGACATCTTTCAGTCCCCAGCTCAGAGCCCTATCCCACCCACTACTCCCAGGTGGCAGCAATGACAGCATGTTCTCAGACTGCCAGGATGAGAAACTGAACATTTTTACAGAGGGAGGAACATACGAATCATCAGAGTGGATTGGCCAGAAATCCAGAGGCAGAGATGCTTTTCAAGACTTGGAATGTCTGGTCAGGCAGGGCACGTCCTGACATTAGAGCACTTCTATAAGTCAGAATCCTGGACCCAGTGTTAGCTCACGAAAGCAGTAATGGGAGCAGCTACATGAAGCTGCTCAAATTTACAAACTTCCAGTAAGTTTTGGGCTGAGCTTTGAATCAATTCTTATTTTTTCCAGATTGCTTAACTCATCTGTCCTGGTACTTCTGATCAAATCACAAAAATGCTGAGCAGATTTTTAAAACATGCTTTCTAATAAGCACTTTAGGAAAGCAGAGCTGACAGCATCTTCCAGGTTTTTTTCTTCTTTCTTCTTTTTTAAAACTAGCTCCACAGCCTCTGCCAAATGCAAAGATGCCAAGTATGATCAGGCTGTGGATGGCATCATCCGTTTGTGTCAATCCTCTTCAGGCTAGATGTGCAGACAGGACATATGGGCCTATCCTTAACAAAGTGTACACAAGAAATAAAACAGGAGATTTCTGCAAATCAGAAAAGTTCCAAGTGCAAGATTAACCCAAGGACTTCCAGATGCAGAGAGGGGCTGCTGTAAGTTGGGAAAGTTAAGAAACGGTCTTTTGCCTGTAAATATATCCTGGAAGGATATAAAGTGGAGAAGAGAGGTCTTCAAGACCATATTGCACTGTATTTCATCTCCATGGATTAGAGTCTGCAAATGAGCATTTCAGACAAAGTGTATTTTGTCTCTCAAGTGTGGCCTGCACTTTATCCTCACGTCTTGAGATTAGTCTGTTCATCTGGACCATCTGGACCGTACTCTGACTCTCCACAACCCTCCTACAATTTCAGAGGTGAAAAGCAGAACTATGAGTCCTTGCTTGGGAAAATTTGCCTGTTTGGTGAGTGGAGAGAGAAGCTTAATCTGCTTAGCTTAATGAAGAGAAGGTAAAGACGTGACATGACTGCAATCTGTTAAGTACTAGCACAGGGAGAAGGATTTAACAGTGGAGGGCTTTTTAATCTGGTAGACAGGTGGAATGAGATCCAGTGGATGGAAGATGAAGGCAAACAGACACAGTCTAGAAATACAGTGCATTTTTCTTTTCAAACAGTGAAAGCAACCAGACATTAAAGAACCCATGGAGATGCACTAGATCTCCCACATCATAAAGTCTTAAACAAAACCTGGTTATGTTTTAAATTATAGGTGTCCCTGCATCTGAAAATGGAGGAACCTGCTCACATTTCACACTACAAAGAAACACAGATGGATGGTTTATAGAAGACCCACTGAAAAAAAAATCCATTAATTTACCTTTGCTTCCTGAAGACTTCTGAATTTCTCTTTAATAGCTATTGCTTTCCAGCCGTGAGTTGTGCATCATGAGGCTGCACACATTCTCCATGGGAGAACATTAATACTTGCACATACTCCTCCTGTCCTGCTTCAGTTTTTAGGAGTCCTATGGTAACTGTGACCTCAGCTCCAAACCTAAATGTGACAGGAATAACCTGCCTCCTCTTGCAGGCCACCCCCATGCCCTCTTCTTCCACTGTTTTCCCCTGCACCTCTTGGGTGCAGACATTCCCTGCCTCTCCTCTGGATCCACATCTGGCTCCCAGTTTGAAACATGTTTCTCCCCATTTTCATGCTTTCTGGGTTACGATGAGGACCTCTGTGTTGCTCAGACTCATGCTGAGTCCCAGATGCCTTTCCAGCCCCCACCTGAAAGCAGTTATTCTGGACAAAAGACTGAATGACTGAAAAAGTTCCCACAAGCAACTTGTCTTTCTGGCATCCATCTGGTGACCAAAGGGCCACATGAGCACTGTCATGAGAACTGAGGACTTCCCTAGTTATGAAATGACATGCCCCAGGGGCTTTTCCCATCTTTGCTGGCGTACTGAACACCTGCCAGATACCTTCTGGTCCAAACCCTTTGAGGCGCTTTTCCAGTCCATCCCTGAAGCTCTTCCCCAAGTTAAGATGTGTTTGCACAGTAATGCCCACAGAAACACATGCACCAATTCCTGCCCTGCCTCAACCTTCACAGTGGTCTGCCCAGTTCTGTAGCTCAGACTCTGGGATGTCCACAGGTTCTTAGCAAGAAGCTGTTCAAACTGGTGCTCAGTTACACCTGAAGTGCCACCCTTTGGCCAAAACTGCTATCTTTTGGCAGCATGTATCAGATGCATTCCATCATATCAGCAGCCTAACACACTACTGAATTTCATTCTTCCATGTCTTGCACAGTCAGGATGACCTCACCTCTGCTCTCTCATCACAGATACCTCTACAGTGTTGCATCTCTCCCCGTCATGACTTTCCTTATCAGCTATCATGGAATCCCACCAGGTTTTGCTCTTCCCCTTACCATGGCTTGTAATAGGAATGGGGCTTACAAGACCACATAGCTGTTAACACGTGTATACCACCCAGTAATTAATTTTTAAGTCATTGGACAGTTTCAGCAAAATTTGGAAAGGATTGCAGGGCTCTGGGATTATGAATTGGCTTACGTTTCTTGAAAATATGAGAACGCATAAAAGAGAGAAACCTTGTTAAAAAACGCCAACACAGAAAAATCAATGGACTGAGTTATATTCGTTATTAGACTATGGAGAGGAGTATTCACACAAGATGGAGAGAACACAAAGAGAAGTGCTAGAAATGCCCTAGTATCCTGGAAATTGCTTCAGTTCACATGATTAAGCAGAGAATTTGACTGCAAGGCACAGAGGAAAGCAGTCTAGATAAACCTCAATCTACCCTTTTCTTCAAGACTTCCCTTGAATACCCAGGGTTTTTTCCTCCTGGAAACCATGGAGCTCGGACCAGGGTGCCAGCACTGAAGGCAATGTTTGCTGAGCCTGTTGGTGAAGTATTCTTCCACTTTAAAGACATATAACTAGCAGGAAGAGCACAGTTTCCACGTTCCTCTGGGTTTCATTCTCCACCTACAGAGCAGATATTTCACCCGAGGCAACTGGGTGCTGTGCTGAGGAGTAGAGAAGGCAGAGGATTCACCAAAAGAGACTGGGAGTTTTCCCTCTGCAGGGATCCTGTAGGTGTTTGGAGATGTTACTGCATGAGGAAAGACAGTTTGCCAAGAGCAGAGGGAAATCAAGGGACTGGGGATTCCAGCCTTCTGCAGAGCCACACGAGTGGGATGGTGCTCACAGGCCAGTGCTGAAAAGCTTAACAATGGGTCCAGCAAGAGCTAATACAGCCACTGGGACTTACAGGTCATCCCAACAGGACCATTGTTCTGACAGTAGACCAAGCATGCCTGTACCATGCCCTCAGCCCGACCAGGACATGGAGAGCCCAGAGAGCTCTGAGACATACAGTGGAAGACAGATGCAAACCTGTTCTGCACAGCTTGGACAGTCACTGGGGTCCTGTTCCTTCATAATAACCTGGAGGTACATGTGCCTGTGACACAGCTTCTGGCCACACGCTGGCCCTGCTTGAAGCCAATCCTTGGACTCCTCCTTGGATTTATCTGAATGCCTGGTAATTCCCTTGCCTCGGCTGCTCTCTGTTTTCTTGCTTCCTAGTTCTGCCCCAGGGGGTTTCAGCCATGCTTAGCTTTAATTTTTGCAAAGCCAGGGCGTGCCACACAGAAAAGCAAGGCCAAAGACTCAGTAGGTGACATCCTCGGAGAAGGAGAGGAAACAATGCAGGGGCAAGGGCAAGAAAAGGGAAACACTGGGAATTACTGCATGAACATCGTTTCTTCTACCTCCTGCCCTCAGCCTGTCCCCAGCCTTCAACACCAAGAGTCCATCCCATGCCTGACTGAGCAGCCCCAGCCTGGATGCTGCAGTGCCCTCATGCCCCTATCCTTCAGGTGAGCTCTCTCCAGGGACCGTCAGATCTTCTTGTCCTGATACTGACACTTATTCACATCATGGCTCAGGCACTGCTGGGGTATCAGTACGATGGGGATCACATGGACAGCCAAAGCTGCGGTGTGGGATGGGCTGCATCGATGTGTGCATTTGCTGGCATACCCAAGAAGCAAGCAGCTGAGCTCCAGGCCTGCTGAGTGAACCAGAAACCACCAGGCTGCCTCCAGCTCTGCTGAAAGCCTTTATTCTCTCCTGTCAAAGACTGTCACTATCTCCAGATAGAGCCAGAGCCTTTGTCTCAGCCAGCTGAGACTGCAGCTATACCTGGGAGAGGCACTGATGTACAACCCGGCACACGGAGTCACCAGGAAGAGAATCAGAGTCACTGCAGCAGAAATAAAGCAACACTGCTTGGTTCCCAGGGCTGGGACTCTGATTTCCACCCTCCTACCTAGAGAATGAGCATCAAAAGGCAGGATTGCTCTGTGGGCAAAGGAAAAGAAAGGGCTGGTGAGCAGAGGGTGCTCAGGCTCCCAGCAGCAGCAGGAGGAATGGGAGAGATGGGGAGATAAACAGGAATGGTTTCCAAAGGGAAACTGGAAGGGTATTGTGCATGATTTTCCAGTTCTTCCCACCTACCTAGGCTCCCTGGTTCATTCAGTTTCCTCCTGGAAACACACTTTTACACCAAGTGCTGCCCTTCATGTTTTCCAGAGCTGTGGCAGCTGCAGTGGGAATAGGAGGGGAGGAGAGCCACAACCACCCCACATCACTGGGGCCATGCTCAGTGTCCTGGGCAGGAGAAGCAGAGAGAGAGGAGAGGGAGTTCTCTCTCAGCTCCCCCAGTGAAACTCCAGATGGCTTTATTTCCCATTACACTGTTGCTCTGAATAACTAGACTGCACATAGTAACCCCATGGTAGCAAATTCCTCCTCTAGAAGAGGTTGCTACTTAAATAGATTTATTTTAATGAGAAAAAAGCAGTATGGAGGGATTTGCTCTGAAACCCCAGGAGATACAGAAGCTTGTCAAAGTGGGAGAAGGAACAACGATGACATGACTGAGTGCTAGTCATCCCCAGATGCTGCTAGTTTTGGGACCTAAGTGTTGGGCTATTCTTGCTTTTTCAGACAAGGAGAGGGATCTCTAGGGTGGAATGGCCCACCTGACCCCCAGCTATTCTTCTTTAATACACCTGAGTGTAATCAACTTCAAAAGAAACAGGTGCAATCAAAAAACAAGCATGAATGCACTTGTGGGCATCCAGGCTCATTTGAAGATAATAGTTTGAAAAAAGCCCAAGAACACAATGGAGAGTCACTCGATGCCAAGGAGATTATGATCTATTGGATGATGAGGCTCATTAAGGGGAAGGGCTGGCAAACTACAGAGAGTGAAAAACTGCATTTCCTGAAGCTGACCTTCCTAAAAGGACCCATATCTAATGCCAGCAGATTCTCCTTTTACAGCCCTGATAGGCTGGGATGTAGAGCAGAGGATGGGGGTAAGCCATTATAACCTTTTTTTCCCCTTAGCAATAAGGAAACTGAGGCACAGTCAGTCAATTAAATGGAGATAATCAGTGCATTTCTGAGAGCTAATGTGGAGACACCCAAACTTCTCATCCAGGCCATAAGCATCTGTAGTTAATGACAAAATGTTAATTACTGGCAATCAGCTAATGAGGGTAGAAGCTGAACTAATTTTCTGCCGCCTGAAAAGCTACTCTAGACCATGTTTTGCCCATCAGCTGAACTGCTATTTAAAAAGGGGATGAAAAGGAAAAAAGCATTTTGGCATCTCATTCTGCCTCCCCTGCCAGACCAGATTAGTGCAGGGGGAAATTCACCGGGTGCACAGAAGCCTTAGTTCCTTTTCCCATGTCAGGCAGTGGATCAGCTGTGATCCAAAGGCCAGGCTGAGGGGCCCTGCTGCCCAGCCCTGCCTCCTGCTGAGATCAGCTCAAATGACTTTGAGAAGGCTGGAAGCCCCAGTTCTTCCTTATGTAGACACTTCCTCAGTAGACACTCTGAGCACCTCTGCTCTCCACAGAGGGACAGGGACAATTTGCTGCCCCTTTTTTCCCACCCATCTAGGGGCTCATCCCCAATAAGAGCAGGTCTACATCACTCCATTCTTGCATTTTGAAGCCACAGCTGGAGATGACAGTCTTGGAGCAGCAAGCCAGCAACGTATGGCTGCTGTGCATGAGTAACCAGCAGCCATTCTGGAAGAGGCTGTACGCTACCGCTGGGCAGAATGATTCATCTGTATGTCACGGACATGGTGGCAACAGCCCTGTGACAAAAGGCAGAGCCATGGAGTAATTTGTCATTATGGTGACTATCAGCCTCGGTCCGATCAGCCCGGGTGGTCACATCTCTGACGCACACAACAAAACCTCTCCTTGGCACTGAGGAGGGAAAGATATCAAGTTGGAATCATTGAGGATCTGGCCCTAGTGGGGACCCTGAATCAGTGTATTGGACAAAGTGGTTTGGGGGTTACAGAGATGTTTAATGAAGTCTTCCACGCTGAGCTAGGGGGTTGGAGATCAGCCATCAGTCATGCCTATGGCACAGTAAAAACAACTTTGGCTGCCCACTGTGCTTTACCCTGCCCTGGCACGGTGGGTTCACAGGTGCTCCATGCTCTGGGACCAGAAATGCCAGGCTGAATCTCATGCAAGAGGAGCAGCTAATGTCCCTTATCCTCCAAGCCAGTTGCCAGGGGAAGCTTTCTCTGAAAACTGCTACCTCCAAAATTCACTTGAAATTTTAGACCAGTCCCAAGCCCTCATTAACAGCCCACATCCCCAGTGATGTCTGTGGTCTCTTTCCTACAGTCACATTGAACCAGGTTTCTCATGCAGCACATCCAAGGCTACTCTTCTCTGCACCCTTGGGGAGCCCAGGCCAGCACCCAAGAGGCTGCCACACACCCTAGCTGCCCACCTCCAGACAGATGTGTTTTCTGCCCAGCTGCCAGCTGAAGGAAACCCCTCCTGATTTAAGTTGACTGCCAGCTTTTTGATGAAGTTCACTCCTTTGCAGACTCTCCTCCCCACTGGCTGTCAATCAGCTGCTTCTGCTGGTGCAATTAATTCCATCTCCCTCTGCAGCCCTGGTACAAAGCATGCAGGGAGAGAGATCACATTTCATGCTCTAAAGGGCTTAACACCTCTCTACGTACACATACAGCTGCACACTAGCAGGGTGGCCAGCAGGGTGAATTGAAACAGACAGAAGGAATGGGAAGGTTTCCTCTTGGATGAGGCCACCCTAAATCAGATTTAGGGGGTGAGAGGACAAAGCAAACATGAGCTGCTCCTCATGCATACAGAGCTCACCCTAAAACACATAAGCCTCTTACCCTGGCCAGAGCTGTTTCCACCCCACAGCCCCTCTGGATGAGGGTTACCTGAGCTTTGCATTTTTTCACTCGGATTATTAGTAATTTATTTTCCAAACCAGCAGCTGCTGCAGCACCCTGACAGTCCTTTCCCTGATTAAAAGCTACCTGCCTTACAAAGGGGCCACGTGGCTCTCAGTGGGTGTGGGGGGGTATGAAGCAGAGGACAGCAAGTGCATTTAGTGTTTGGCTCTGCAGAGAGCATCACTTGCCTCAGCGCTAAGGCTAGAAGCTGGAGCGGGAGGAATACATCCCACCACGTGGCATTCCCAGGCCTGGCTCTGAGCCCAGGGAGCTTTGGTGAGCCCCTGTGCCACAGCCAAGGATGGTTCTGCCACCAGCAGGTCCCCATGACTGGCTCAGCTGCTCAGAATAAGGTTTTCAGCTCATCTGCGAGGGACATGGTGGCTTTGGGGAAGCAGCACAGTATGAATGGTAGAAAATGGGTTTAATAAAAATGTGCAGACATCTTCCATGTGCTTTCATCCAAAGCTGTCTAGGTGCCACAAGGTCTTTAATACACTAAGCATCCTAGTACCTAACAGAGCTGGCTGCTCTTATTTGTACCTCCTGTATGAGGGGAAAAAAAGACACAAGGAAGCAGCTGGGAAATGGGATGTGCCAGGGACACTGTCTCTAGTAACCAAACCTGCCCTATAAAGCAACTCCTGAAGACAGGAAAAAATGCCCCTTTGCTCTGACAAGGGGATCTCCCTGTAGCTACTGGGATTTTGCAGGCCAAGCCAGTGAGGGAGGCAGAGCAGAGCAGAGATACAGATGGGGGCTGAGGCAACCTGTGCAGGGTCCATAGGTGAGATGGGGAGCAGGGCAAGGGGGTAGCAGAGCTGCCTGTCAGGGTGTCCTGTTCCTGGCTGTTTCAAGTCCCCAATCCAAGCCAGGCTAAGCCATCACCCAAGGTACCTGGAGATGCGATGTTTGGGCATCACCCATGCACTGCAGGGGGAGAGCCCTGGCCAGGACCAGACAAGCAACAGGGAGCTAGGCAGGGATAAGAAAATAATATTTTATGGGACAAAAAAACAACAACAACAAAAAAGAACACAAAGGGTCACAGCAGAGATAGTTACACCACAAGTGAAAATCACAGGTGTAACGTTCCACTCCATGGAGGGTAGGTGATGGGTTTCTCTGAAGCCTGCATTCCCTTCTTGGAGGCTTAAAGGGAGAGACCAGTTTTCTACAGAGCCTGGAACTGGAAGCAAAAAGTGTCCTGACACCAAAATCCAATTCCACTCCATCTTCTACAAAACTCTTCCAGCCATCTTCAAAGCTACCCAAATTCAGCACATTTCCCACCAATGCCATTGCCCTCTGGGCTGATGCCACAGAAAAATATTTATGGACTACTGCTGCCAACAGCTCCCAGGTGATTGTGGCAGGAAAATCCTACAGGTCACTTTAGCTTATGATATTCAGGCTACATTTTACCAGCACGGTAAAATGAGAAGCACTTTCAGCTCCTTCATTCAGCTCAGCAAGAGCAAATGAGCTGCATGACTGACATGCAGGGGTTGCTGCACCACTCCTTTCTGCATCACCACAACATGGCTGGTGCACCCAACACTACAAGTCGATAGCTACTATTGTTATTATCCTTACTAATCAATAATAATGTCCTTGTTTTCTCTTGTGGGGCTTCCCAGCACATCCTTTCATATTTATCCTCTGTCTTATTTATGCCCTGAGCCTGCAATTAGATCTGGGCAAGTGGCTGCTGGCATTGACCCGGCTGTGAAAACCCATCCCTGCTCTCACAGACAACTCTCTTTCAGGGCAGGGACGGCTCGACCAACTTCAATCAGCCTTCCTGAGAGGAGAGAGTCTGGCAGAGCAGGGCCAAAGCCATCAGCTCCTCTAGGCAGCTCTGAGCTGAAAGGGCTCTAAGTACCTAATGTCCCTCCAGGGAGACACAGAGACATTTGCTGCAGCTGTAAAAAAGCTATATAAAAAGAGGCAAGGGTAATAGCAGCTATCTTGGGCATGTGCATCTCCTTTTTTCATACTGTCTGAGGGCTGTGTAATTGCCAATGCCTTTACCTTCATGGTCTCCCCAGGGAGAAGGGACAGCACGGTGTCCCCAGTGCCCAGGCAGGAGCTGGCACGTGGGCAGAGATTTGCTGGAGGACCCATGGGAGCTCTCCGAATTTAAGCCGCAGGCAGCCAAGTGCCAGACAAGAGGTTTCATCTTGGCACCATCCTTCCTCCCCTCCACACCAAGCATGCCCCTCCTCAGCTTCACATTCATTGTCTTTCTAAGGAAGCCTGTTTGTCCTACCCTGCCTGGCAGCAACCCTTCAAAACCCACAGCAAATTCCTCAGCTAAGCCACGTTTGAGCAGCAAGAAGCAGCCTCGCCATGAGAAAGCTCTTGCTCTCTGAGAGAATAAAACTCATTCTGCCTAATTGCTCCTGGCAGCATGCTCTGCTTTAACAAAGGTAGGACCACAGTAGAAAGCAGTGCTATTCCTTTGCACTGAGCCTCAAAATCCCTCCTTCTGTGCTCAAAGCAGGACGGGCTCACCAGTTCAGGTCACTCACACTGCAGAGAGCAGTGCCTGCTCCCAGCTAAAACCCACCCTGCTCAGACCCAGCTCCCAGTGCCGGGAGGCGGCTCGCCTCGCTTTACCTTTAATTTTCTGAAAAGGCTGAAATGCATCATGAGTGGGAATTTACGTCACGGAAAAGCCTTTTCATAGACCTTCTGGACTCTGCTTCATGTGCTCAGAGGGCTGTGCAATAGTTAGTTTTGGCTCCCGAGAGGAATGGAGGGATGGAGAGACGGAGGGAGGTGTTACTATTTGCGGTTTGCAAATAGAGTGGCAAGGAGGATGGCTGAGAAATAAAATCTGTGGCCTGACAGTGCTTTTCAAAAGCATTAACACACTTTCTTCTTTCTCACCCGCTGGCACAGTGACATTTCACAGTTCTGCTTAGGTCTGGCTCTCTGGAGACCTCATAGCCATTCCCTAATGCCTTTCTTTTCACGGCAGCTTGAGTAGAAGATGAAGCCCACGCCAAAATCAGGAAAATGGCTCCTGTGTAAACCTGCCACCTGGTACCAAACCCCACGTGGAGGCCAGGAAAGTTGCCCCTCTCCAGGGACAGACAGGCTGGTTTTGGCATCTGTTCCAAATTCAGGCACCATAAGAGAATAGGAGGGAAAATTTAAAAGAGGAAATTGATAGCAATTTAAAGGAATAGGAATCAAGTGTTCCTTACTTCAGAGCATACTGAGGAAGCTGAAAGACTGACTTTGGTTAAATAAAGGACCAAATGGGTCTCAAGTATCACGTACCTGCAGGCAGGCTAGAAATCACTGGAGATTTCCCAGCCATCCCCAGTGCAGAGATGCTCAAGGTCTGTCTCCAGCAGGGAGGGAACAAACTCCCTGCCTGCCAGTGCTGGGAATGCTCTGGAGATACAGGGTTGCCTGTGACAGTCAGATCTGGCTGGGTGAGCCCTTGCTTCCTTTCCAGAGCCATCTTCTTCGCCCAGCTCCTCTGCTGGGGCAGGCTGCATTTTGTCATCGCTTTGTCCCTTGGCAAATCTGGACCAGAGAGATCCATTTCTGGACACTGGGCTGGGAGAGGTGGGGGCATGCAGGTGATGTACTGGTGCGAGTGGGGATGTGCCAACAGGCAAAGAACCCTGTGTGAGGACAGTCACAAGTGTGATGAGTTTGCAGTACTGAGCTTGGAAGAACTCTGGGAAATGGGGGTGTAAGAGGGGTGCTTCCAAGTGTGGCTCTGTGGTGACAGCCACTGGAGATGGAGGACTGGGATGCCCTAGGGAGAGGGACAGGAACAGTAGTAAGGGTAAAGAACTAAAGAGCATGGTCTGATGTTACACTGGAGGATCCTGGGATAATCTGCAGAAAATCAGATTGGCCAAAGAAGTGCTTTCTCATTCCTGGCTTCTTTTCTCTCCTTACTCCCTGATGCAGAAAGAGCAGCAGCAGTGCTGGAATGGGAACAGACACTTGGTTTTTCCAGTGCTCCCAGAGTCCCATAAGCAAGACAGAAGAGGAAGTCCTCCAGACTTGGAGGAAACAACTTCCGTCTCTACTGGGAGAGAGGGGATAGGCAGAGAGAGACACCGAACATGGCCTCATGCTCATCAGAGCGTGGTCTTACCATGGGACCTTCAATCCAGGTCTGAGGGAGAGAGGAGAAAAAAGGCAGGGAAACGTGATTGGAAACAAGGAGAAAAGTGAGTAGCAGGGAGTCAGCTGGGTGCTGTGGGGTGGAACATTGTGGGTTATGCAGGTGATAGGGCATGGGATGTGTCAGAGGTACAGGTAAGGAAGGCGGTGGGCATAGAGCAGGGTCTATCCAGCCCTTTACAGATCCAGTGTTCACTGGTTCTATATTAATTTCATCTTAAAAATTTGGCAGATGAAGGACAGCAGCAGCAGTCCCCATGACATGAGCAGGAATCGGGGCATGGGCACCCTCTGGGCATCACTGATGCTCTGACTGCTGCCACTGTTTCAAGACTCTGCTCATTAGGGCAGGCTCTGGAGCTGGGCCACCTCAAGTGTTTAAAGGTCAATATGACAGAAGTTGGGACACCACTGCTTTGGCTGCAGGCATGTCCTCGTGTGAAAGCAGACAAGTGGGAGGATGCACATCTCTGCATGTGTAAAGATCTTCTCCCACCTCAACACCCTTCTCCAAATCCTATAAGCAGTGACAACACAAACACTTCTCAGTCCCCTTGCCTTGTGGTTTTCATAGGGTTGCAGAATTTAGGTTGGGAAAGGTCTGGATTTCTTTAGTCCAGCCTTCTGTTCACATTCAAGATATTTTCAAGGTTGCTTGAGGCTTTGTTAAGCTGATCCTTGAAGATCTTTGGGCCCTTGTCTCAGGTCTGCAGCACTTTCACTGTGAAAGTTTTATTCCGTAACCAATGAGCATTTCCCTTGCTACAACTTGTGTCATTGCCTCTTGTCCTTTACTGTGCCCCTCTGGCTCTGCAGTCTCTATAACCTGACTTCAGGTAGCAGAAGGCAGCTGATTTCCTCTTTCATCTTCTCATTGCCAGGCTGAACAAGTGCAGCTCCCTCCACCTCTTCGCACCCACCATGGGCTCCTTCCCCTTGATCATTTCAGCAGTCCTCCCATGGACTAGCCTCAGACTGTCAATCTCCCTTTTGTACTAGGGGAATCTTTGGGCAGTAAGAAAGATGACATCGAAATTACAGCTTGCAACCACCTCACACACACAGCCTTAGTACAGCCCTTCTTCCCAAGTTGGCCAGATGACACTGCATCCCTGATCTGGGAACAACTTCATTGCCACTTTGGAAAACTGCAAAGTATATGAATGAAAATGTGTGGCTCCCTGCCTAAAAGTCTCACTGATTTTCCTTTTGCAGAGGTTAAAAGGAACTCTCTCCTGGGACATATCCAGATGTCAGGCCAGGTAGGGAGCTTGTTTTCTTGAAGAGCTGAGCCCAAAGCATGCTTTATATCACTGAGCTGAATTTAGTATAATCCCCTTGAAATTGCCACAGTGTATCTTCAAATGCCTTCTACGTCACTGTTGCTAGTAGGGAGTTGATAAATTCTTGGTATTGGGATGCAATTCCATGCACAGTTTACATCTAAAGTCTGTGCTGCCACCCCCTTCATCTCTTTGCCCCCCTGGAGTGTGCTGCCCTGTCCCTTCACTGGGGCTGTGTTGGTGACTGAGTGGTCAGGTTGGGGAACAGATGAAACTGAAAGCTAATAAAAAATTTTAAAAAGTCGATTCTTGCTGGATGAAATCCCTGACTGAATGGTCACCAGTGCTCAGAAAGGGTGGAAATGCAGGGCTGAGGTTGCTGCTCACTATAGCTGCATGGACTTGGCTCAGCTTGTTCATAAACACACACCACTAAGAGGCCATAAAGTCACCCTGACACTGAGGAAAGGTCAGTAGATTAGACTATCCCTTCTTTCAGTGACTGTGACTTCCTCTTCTTCAACTTCAAAGACATTTTTTTCCCCCCACCCTGGGAATGTCCCTGCTGCTTCTGGCTCAGTTGCTGAGCAGGGAGACACTGTCCTGAGAGGACACAGTTACTCAGCTGACTTCAGCCTGACTTTGCTCACCATGGATGTTTTGCCTTTCAGCACGGCACGTCTTGTTCCATGCAGCTTTTCCCCAGAGCAACTGCTTTGTGCCAGCCCAGCCATCCCCACTCCTCATCCAGACCAGCACTGTTACCTCTCCAAAGCCCCCAGCAAGGTGTCAGTCTTCATTAGCAGAGGAGTGTGGGGTTTTGCTGATCTAATTTCCCAAGGAATCTGGCTGAATACACAGTCCTAGCAGAGCAAAGGCACCCCAGAACGTCCCTCTGCATTGTGAGCTCAGGGCGTCCCTGAGGTAAGGGCTCCCTGAGGCCTGTCCTTCTGGGGGTTTTCTCTCAGGATAGATGCACAGAAATATCTATCTCCATCCTACAATCTGGCCCAGGTCCCTCTCTAGTGGGGATCCCTGACCTACAGGTTTCAAGGAGAGCTAGCTCTATTATTAGTATCTGGACATGTCAGTGTCAGAGGGAGCTGATGCATCCCTCTTAATCCTTCCCAACAGTATTAACTACACAAATCAGGAAGAAATTAATTAAGCCAAAGAAAAAGACAGGCTGAACACCTGGGTAAATGTCTTGACACTGAATCGCCTTATGATAATCTCTTAGGAATTTGGGGGAGGCTGTACTCCTTCTGGCATTTAGAAACAAGCGTGGAAAAGCAACGGAGAAAGCAATGGGAGTGATATGCTAGTGCTGGAAGGTATGAACTAGAAAGGAAAAAACAAGCCTTGAATATCTGTGACACTGCTGGAAGGACAGATTCAGCCAGCTCAGATTTTGAAAAATCCCAATAATGTAAATTCCTTAAATACAAGCCAAGCCTATGAATAAGATAAATCTCTTAGTCACTTTGCCAGTGATATCCTTCTAATCTCATCTCTCCTCAGTGATGCTGCTCAGAAACACTTTGCATAAATGGGTTTGCTGCTTAGAGCAATCACTCATGCCTCTCACTCCAAGCCCAGGATTAGAGAAGTCCCTTGGATTAAGCCTGTTACTATTTTGAGTCTAGGGTGAACCAGCTAAGCAAGGGCTCAAGGGAACTTTCAAGCAATTGCAAGAGAGAGGAAAAGAGAAGGCAAGGCAAAGAGGAGGCCACCACTGTCTCAGGGAAGAGCATGTCTCACACTGGTCCTGAACTGCCCTTAAAAGTGCTTTACAAACAGAGATGATCTAGTAACAACGAATCATCAACATACCCATGGGAAGGTAACAGTAACTGAAGGGCCAAGACATCTTAAAAATGAATGACATTGAACCGACGGCGCCGTTTCCAGGGACGCTGAGTGTCTTGCTCCCCAGCAGACACCTCTGGCTGCTGAGTGGGACCAGAACCTTGAAATTCAGAGCCAAGGTCTGCTGAGCTGTCCTTCCCAAAATAGAGATTGGAAATGACCTGCGCAAGCTTAAAAAGCGAGCTGGGAACCAGAGAGAGATTCCCTGAGCTCTGATGCCCCAGGAGCACGGTGGAGCCATTTACACCCAGCTGAGGAGAGCTTCAATGCTGCCAGTGCAAATCTCAGCCAGACTTCAGGTCACTCTATGGAGGTGAAAGATCATTCTGGATGCCAAAGAGAGGAAAACCGTACCTATGCATCCAAATTACACCCAATACTTCCAACAACCGTTTGCCTTTTGCTTACTGTTCCCTTGTAGCACAGGCACACACAAAATCCATTCTCAGTACTCCTTAGGTAGCATTTGCTGTAATAAAGCATGTAATCCCTTAAAATACAGAAGCTTTCCTTATAAACTATGCATGTGTAGACAAACATTTCATACATTTGTATCACACCAACATGGAATAGTTCTGACATCTCTGACAGACACATGAATTTTCTGAAGTGCTTGTCATACATTTACTATATCAATCCCCAAGAATTGTCCCCTCTAACTATTTCCCTGAGGAGACCTTCGCTGCCAATGCTCTCCCCTCCCCATGGAAGCATTTCTAGTAGTGCTTCCAGCTAGATACTGGAAAAATGTTGATTCCTTGGAAGTCAGAGGAGTTTTGATGTTAGCAGCATCAGACTGGAATTCCAGTGCTTTGCCAGGAGAATGCTGTCCTCACCTGCAGTTTCCAACTAAGCTTGCAGAACAGCTTCTCTGAGATTCAGTTAATTAACATACAGTATGTCTTGCACAAATTTTCAACTCTCTTTTTATGAGACATATGCAGGGTTGCAGGCTGTCCGTCACACTCTGCATATCCCCAGTGCCAAGACTGTAGCTTTTCTGTTTGACTGTAAATCACCTATTTTAATTAGATGTACAACAATTATTACCCGGTTTTAGTGAGTCATTTTTCTCTCAGTAATTAGTAGTTGTCAGTTCAACTCAGCCCAGTACTGGCATCACCCAGTGACTTCAAAATAGTGTTTAAAATCTCTTTTGTTCCACACAACAGCTTATCATAAACAATATCGCTTTTCCTGCCTTGTCCACCAGAGCTGTGTTGTGCCATGATTGTTTCAAACACTCCCGGACAGGCCAGCAACAAGAAATATTTGTTATCCAAGCACAGAAGGGACTGCCCAACAAAAGAACTTGGCCAAAAAAAGGCAGCTCACCTCCTTGACCCCATTTCATTGCTATATGCTTCAAATCCTAGCTGTGTCTGTCTCGCTATAAAAATGTCAGACTGTCTCTAACACTTATTTTTACTCGCCACTTCAGCATGGCCTTACTTGGCAACTTCTCCCATCTGTTTACTACTCTTCAACGTTGTGTGTGCATTTCTGAATTGTTGTTTACTTAGAGTAATGTGAACACTCAGCATTTACAAAGCACCTAGCTTTAAGGTTTTTTAGGTTTTACAGTCAAGCAAGGATCCCTCACAGCTTTCCTAGGAGACACTTCTACACCTGCTTTATGGCAGGATAAAAGGGCCCCACGTAACCCTCCAGGTGAATCCAGGTCTAGATGGACTATTCCTAGATGTAGCAGCTATATGCACACTGTTTATCTGTGTTCCCATATAATGGATGGAGGTCTAGTCAATGCTGACAGCAGAGCCCTGGGAGTGAGTCAGTTG
Source organism: Florisuga fusca (assembly GCA_038090715.1). Taxonomy (NCBI): domain Eukaryota; kingdom Metazoa; phylum Chordata; class Aves; order Apodiformes; family Trochilidae; genus Florisuga; species Florisuga fusca. The sequence continues at coordinate 14,901,546 of JAAWXA010000020.1, forward strand.
AGCAAATGTAGGTGTCTGGCTCTCCAGCTTCTCTGACTGTATTGACTTTGGGCACAATTACCTATCTCAAGATGTTTTCCGCTAAGAAATTGTGTGGGCATGAGTCAAGCTCTTGATTTTTCACTGCCTAGACACCCAGTCCATGTGCAGACACCTACGTCGTAACACTCACATTTAGGTGTCTGCAACCCAGAACTGCGTCCTGCCTCAGTGATCACAGCTTGTTTACAAAGCTTGGAGGAGATCCTCGAGTTGCTGCTTGTCCTCTTTTGTCCACTTCAACTGGAAGAGGAACCTCCTTTAGTCAAGCTGTCACCATGAAGCAACTACACTAAATATGTCCCCTTAGTGAATAGCCCTCCACCTGGGTTGGAACCTGTTTGTTATGCAGTGACCAAGTTCCACCTTGACCCTAAAACCTGAGGTTTGTTAATACTGATCCCTAGGGTAGCTCTCAGCTGAGAGAATTGTGTTCGTTTCTCAGCTCCCCACATGCTTCAGCCTACCTTTTTTCTCTATCAGAAAGGCACTCACTCTGCAGAAAGCAGAGGTTCCTCTCTCCAAGAACTCATAGGGGCAGGCCATGTGTTTTTTCCTCCACATCATGGTATGCTGTTTGCTTAGAGACCTTCTCACCCAATACTGCCCGACTGGGAAGTTTTCTTTACCATTTGTATTGTCCAGAAAGGGCTCACTACTGTTTCACAGTTGCAACCCTGACACACCAATGTCAGAAAGTACCCAAGCCTAAACAAGCCCAAGTTCTTAACTATCATCATGTCTTGGATCTTCCTGGGGCAGTCTACTTTCATGAGCTGATGATCCTCATACTTGACCAAGCAGGTGGAAAGATCTTCTCCAGAAGGTGGACATAGAGCACTGCTGGGGGGATTGAAAAAACAGCAGATGCACAGGTCTGATCCATGGCCCACTGTGATTCATCCCAGTCCTAATCTGCTTCACATCATCATGATGGACTGGACATGCCCTGTACACACAATGGGTGGAAACAGCCAAACTGCTGACCTATGAGTACAAACATACCAGTAACACCAAAAAGTCATCACCGAAGGACTGCTTTCTGCACAGGAAGATGCCTGGCTAGGGCAGCTCTTGGTTGGTGTGCTGTGTCTCCAGCCCTGCAGTGATCTCAGCAGACACCTCCAGGAAAGGGCCTTGCAGCAGCCTGAAAACTCTGCTGCATCTGCTCAGAAGCCCCGATACGCATGATGGAACCAAGCTGCTCTTGGCAGGAAAAGCTGACCCACAAGCAACCACTTAATCTCCTTTTGTATCCAATTTGGCTCAGCCACATGGTATCTGCCTTCCACTGCACTGCCACAACCACGCACCAGCAAATCCCTGCCCGCCAGGGAGCACTGGGACCAGCACACATGGTGGCATTGCGTGATGGCCAGGGGCTGCTTGGAAATCACAGGGATCATCCAGTGACAGAAGTCAGTGGGATGCTGGGTCCATGATCTCCATAGTTCTCGGAAAGCCCCAGAGGGTACACAGTTTAGTGCAGAGCAGTGCACTAAAGATACCAACCTCTGATGCTGATGTGCACATTTCGGGAGGGAAGAAAAACAACTAAAGGCAATGTGGACACGGTGATTTAAAAGGACACGGATTAAGGACAGACACGTGAGTACAGCTGTATCCCAGCCGTTAAGCCATACACATTTATAGGTAAGTAGGGACCTGGAAAAAATCATTCCTTCCCACCCCACCAGGATATAAATGTTGTGAAGGGCTGTTATTCATCCTGCAGCCCACCCATTACATCTGAAGCTGTGTCAGAGGGTTACCAAACTCTAGAAACAGAGCATCACCCCGGAGGACTTGTGGGTTTTAACTCACCCCTGGGAATCAAATACCACAAGGCAGTCTAAGAAAAGGGACTCAAGGAGGGAATATTTTTCTGAGACATGGCTAAAGCTGGCTGAATGGCAGGGATCTGGATTGCTTTCCTAATCTCTGTGTCTTTGTACAGCCTGTTTTTGTCTCCAGCATACAAATTGCTAAGGGCCCTAGGGGCATTTACCTAGGGGTAGAGACCTTGGCCAGTGCTGATGGCTGGTAAGCGTATGAAAATGCAAAACAGCTGTCTGTGGAAGTGAGTTTTGAACTCCAGGTTGTTTCATTTCTGCCTGAGCAAATTTTCTCTTATTTTACAGGATACGTAGAGAACATACTCTCTTGTGCCTAAGCACAGCTCCTAATCTCTGAAATACAACTGAACAAATAGCCTAATCAGGCTGAAATGCAGAGCATGCTGAAAAACTGGGAACACTCAGGATGTAGTTAGAGAAGGCAAAAACCTTCCCTGTAGCCTGGGAGGGCTCAGTCCCCAGCACTTAGGGGCAGAAGATTATTTCATGGAGTTACATTCCGCTGGCTTCTTTGAGAGACATCACCCAGAGAGGAATGAAGTTATAAATCCTATGGAAGGAGGTTACACAAGCAAGGAAGGGCAGAACCAGGAGTGATGCAAAGCAGCAAGGAGGGGATAAATGTCACTGGGATCTTTTGGCAGCACTGGGATTGCTCAAAGGAGTGAATGAGTAACACTCCATCAAGTGCAACACAACCTTGTGCTGATCAGAGAAGCTGAGCACGTGTTTTCCAGCTTCTGCTCACCCAAGATCACTCCCCTGCACTTTCTGTTTCATCTAAGAAACCCGATCTCAGTGGCCTCCACACATCCATTACAGGGAAAAATAACTGGATCCAACCCAAACAGAAAACAGAGCCACACTATGGTAGCAAACCTCCTGCCAGCTCCAGAGGAGGTTGTAACATTCTCCCTGTATGTTTCTGATCCTCCCAAACACACACAGAGCAGCTCAGTTACATGCACACACACATTTGTACGCCTGTGTTTGCAAATAATCTCTGGTGTGGAGCCTCTTGGACTGCTCAGTTGAAACCCATAAGCCTGTAACTATCTCTGCATCCCCCTTGCCTTAGCATGACAGTAACAACTTCTGTGGAGTCCCAGCAGCTTAGTTCACCTCCCCACTGACGGATGCATTTTGGCTGCCTCTGATCAAAGCTCCTCCTCTTGTTAAGTTCCACAGAATTATTTCAGATACTCTTTCCATGATGCACACTCATCTAACTAGTCTACAATTGCTCCCTGGATCACCGGGCTCTCCAGTTGGGTTTGCCATAGATACAGAGTGACACACGGTGTTTTGCAGGCTTGGGGAAGAGGTGCTGCCGTCAATCAGCTATCCAAGATGCAGGTTCAGGCTTTCAGACCATCCTAGGCAGCTCCAGGCATCTACCTCCAGCTGCCTGGAGGTAGATGCCATCATTGCCCTGTTGAGAAGTGCCCTTGGAAAAGCCGACTGAAGTACCAGATTCCTGAATGTGACCACTGGAGAAGACTCTAAAACTTTTACTATGTGGTTTCTCAGTTTTCATAAATGTGTAATTTTCTGAAATACTTAGTAATGCATTCAAACTTGCTCTGCTCAGCCTCTGCTAGCAGATGGATCTTTTTCTTGCCTTTTAATTTAAGCAGAATGGAGAACGAACACAAAATCAAACCCAGAAGCTCTCAGAGAAATGGAGCCAAACAAAGTACAGTTTTCCCTGATTTGTATCTGGAAGTAAAGTGGATTCTTCAATGTCTAATAATGGTGTGTCTCTTATGACAGCTCTCCTTCATGGCATCACTAACTCATGTGGGGGGTATGCCCCTCATGGCCATGTTTTCATGCAACTCATAAAAGCTTAAGAATTCTGCAGCCTTCACTAATGAAGGGTGGCAGGCTGTGGCTAAGTTTAAATGTCACTGAGTGTTATCTCATGGTCTTATAAACAGAACTTAAATGCATAAGTACTGTTGTCTAGCAAACTAGAAAGAGAGAAAAGAATACTATTCATTTTTATTAAAATACATCTTGCAACAGGTTTTGAATGGTTTTCCAGACAAATTAATTGAAGGCAGAAAACAAAAATAGCCTGTAGAAAGGAAAATTACTGTGAGCTTCCAGAAAGCAGAAATTGTAACAGAATGCTTTTATTTGCTATAGAGACTAAGGCTGTTTTGGTAGTCATTTGACAACACATAGTAAGTTTCTGCTATTTTGCGTATTTTTTAAGATTTCTAATTTTTCTAAATCTGCTTTTGCAAAGTTTAAAGTCTTAGTTACAGATGTCTCTTTTCTTATCCTTCTGTTAAATTTAAACGAAAATATTCTGGCTCAGTCCAGCTTTTCTACAATCAGTATTTCTGTAAGACTCAGATTTGAAATAGCAAAATAGGAGGTTTAGTGATTATTGGGTCAAGAAGTGTCTCAGCTATGACAAACTGAAATATCTGAGCCTTTGCTACTATTAGTGATGTTTGTTCTCATTCTTCAATTTATAGCTGGGTGGCTATTCCCCTTTGTATTTACCTGACTACCACTACAAAAATCTCAGCCCCTGTTCAAATCCACCCTGAGGAGCTAGAGCAGATATTTAATCCTATCTTTTGTACAGCTCTTCTTAAAACTGCTGGAAAGGCTATGGGGAAATCTTATTGCTGTCTTCAGCTACCTCATTCATGGAGAGGTACAGCAAACATAGCCAGACTCTTCACAAAGGTGTATGGTTATAAGACAAGAGGAAACAGACACAATTTGGAACACAAGAAATTCTGATTAGAAATCAGAAAGAAAGATGAACATTTTCACCATAAAGGAGGTCAAATATTAGACCAGGGGAATGGAGTAACCATCCTTGGAGATATATAGCTCTTAGATGGACAAGATCTGGAGCAAGCTGATCTACTTGAGTAGTGGTTTGGACAAGCTGACTTCCAGAGATCCCTGCATCCTAAATTACTCAAGGCTTGTGTGACTTTGGTTGACCTGGGATATAACACCCAGAATCACCACCTTGTCCTGACATTTGCATCATATGCCTGAGCACATCAACAAAGATATGAAACTCTTGTCTGGCAACACCAAGAAAAAGAGGAGAAATCTCTTTAATAGCTGCAGGATGGGAAGTCCAGCGGCTTTCCTACAGATTTTTGCATGTCTACAAGAAGGGCAAGAAACAAACCCATAATGATTGTAAGAGAGAAAGCCAGTGGCAGCTGTGCCAGGCCATGGAAGCTTAGCAAGATGGATTTTATGTAGGATCCTCCCTGCAAGCAATCTGGGCTGTAGAAACATTTTTCTTAGCAATGATGTAGCCATCCTGCCCATGAAAAAAATTTTCCCAATGTGGGTTAAATTTAGGTGACAGCACTTCTGCTTTCATATGTCAAAAGAGGCTATGAACCGTTTTTTTGTAACTAGCTGAATCTCAAGCATGTTTTCCCAGACTGAAGCTTTCTTGCTTTTTATCTGATGTGGAATAAAACTGCCTTCAAACTCAGAACTTTTTCCATGAGGGAAATCTTTTCTGCCACCCAGCCCAAATGTTTCTGTAGCTGGTTTCTAAGGATGCACAGAGTGCATGGTCCTTTCTGTGACAGAAAAGACAAAAGTTCATCTGTAAAGGCAGTTTCAGTCCTCTGTTTTCCCAGATTTTCTCCTCGGGCACTGCAACAGTTTCCCATTGTTGGACATTTTAAAATAAAGATGCGGTATTTCTTCTCCAGTCCTTGCACAGCTATTAACCTTCAAGCAGGAATTTCACTGAGCGAACTTATTTTGCTACCAGTATAGAGAGGTTCAGACTAGTGTAGCCCAGTAGCCCCCTCTGGCCCTAAATATTGTAAGAATTCACCCCTCAATGTTAAGGAAATGCTGGGGGGTTTACGTCCTAAAATGTGAACTCTTTAGGGCAAGAAAAGCCTTTGCTTCACTTCTTGGTGCAATATTTGACATACTGACATCCTCTAAAGGTTACCACAGTATTAAAATAAAGAATGGTCCAGAGGCCAGAAGCACCTATTAACTTCACTTCAGCCTCTTGAGCAAATGCCCTCTTTAACTACTTAACTGCTATTTCTCTCTCATATAGTATTTTATTATTACCTATTTTTCTTGAATGCTCATCTGATCCATCTTAATGTTCTTTTAATATGGCTTGGAATGGGATAATAATCTGCTTGGACTTCTCCAGCACCTTCTGACAGGTCCCAGTGTGCTTAGGAAGGAGAAAAGGAAAGGGAAAGTGATTCATTCATCAGACAGGGAAAGGTCATACAGCGCATCAGACAGGCTGAGAAGATGACCTGATACAACCATAAGTGCTGGTGTGTTTGGAGGGGCAGGTTTAGCCCATGGCCCTGTACTTGCAGAAAGTTCAAACCATCCTTTGAACTTTAGTTCACTGCCTGCATGAAATTGCCAGGGTAGGTGATGATGTGATGTGGGTGAAGTGTCAGCAGGATTCCTGCATGCCAAAGCTATGTGTTGTATCTTCACCACATCCATCCACAGGGTCTTCCTGACTTTCCCAAAGACGAAGAAGAGGAGTAGAAACTAGAGAGGATCTAAAGGCAGGGATCATTGATGAGACTGGAGTTCTCAGGGGAGACATTTCTTCCATCAAAAAAACAGTCAAAGAAAATTATATTCACATCTGGGTTTTGATTTAACTGAAGCAGGGTGATGTCTGTGCTGACAAAGTGGAGGAGAAGGGACCACAGAAATTAAGGGAAGATATGACAATCTGAGCAAGTGTCTCTTCAACCCAAAAGAAAGCAACCAAAGATGTGGGCACACCATGACTACACACCCTTGTTGAGGGTGGCTCCATTTGGGGGCAGAGACCAGACACCTGAAGTAACAAGGATACATTCTCTCCTTCTCCAGATGGTTATAAGTGAGCAGTGACAGGACTAGACCCAGCCTGTTGGAGAGATTTTGGTAGAAAATGGACATGTGAGCAATCGTGACTACTTAACATTATCCAGAGCGAGCTGAGGGCCTTGAGGCCCAGCTGCAAGGTTGTTAAAAGATCACCTATGTGCAAAAGATAAGGAGGTTGGCAGCAGAAAAGAAGAATAACAGGATGGGAAAGCAGCGCACAGACAGTGCATAAACAGTTGTGTTTAACCAGTTAGATAGTGTCCTGTGGCATATGAAAAATGTTTTGTACCTATCAGCAATATGCTTATATTACGCTATCAGCCTGAATGTGTATAAAAGAGCTACCACTACTCTCAATAAACGGCAATACTTTGATTAATCTGCGTGTTGTCCACTGATCTCCCACACCAGCCTTAAGTTTTACCGCTGGCAGCCAAGGGATCCTTAGAGAAAAGCAGAGCTGCTCCTTCAGCCTTTTCCTCCCAACTCTCCTCAGGAGTCAAGGCAGAAGACCAATGACAAATTCAACAGCATTAATGCTTACTGCATCTGCAGGCCCACCTGGAAAGGGCTGCTACTGCAGAGGGGACTGGTGAAAAAAGGATGTAACTAAGCAGGGCCAAGTACAGTTCCTCCCCCAACACAGTAATGCCAACAGCACTGAGCCAGTATGGAGGACTGGCCAGGAAGCAGTTCTGAAGGGCATGGAAACTATATGCAATCAGGATCTGAGTTACAATCAATAACCTTCTGCTGTTCCATAAGTAAATAAATAAATAAATAAAGAGGGTGAACATTGCCCTGGAATGGATAGCATCTGGTATCTCTTAAAAAAGTTTAAAAAACTTTCTGAGCTGCTCAGCACTGACAAGGACTCTGCTGAAGATTTGTTTCCAACTTTAGCCAATGCATTTAAAGCAAAATATGGACCATTTGGTGAGATTCCAGAGGATAACACCAAGGATGATTAGAGATCTACAAGACATTTCATAAAAGCAGAGGTAGCATTCAGATTGTTTGGCCTAGAGAAGAACAGGGAGTGTCAGGGCTTCAGTTGTCACTTGAATTTGTAAAGTCCTCAGAACATGAATTTTTGCTGTATTTACATGCAACTACCTGATAATACCTTCAGTTACTTACTGCTTGGAAAAAATGAAACAGTAAAAATAATCTGATGTTCTTCTAATGGGCAGGACAAGCAGAAATGGGCTGCAGCAGGAGAGATGAAATCTACCGCCACAGTCAGCCCTCAGAACTGGTTAGATCACCCTCTGCCAGGATTTTAAAGAGTGGAGCAACTGATCTCTTGAGACCTGAGCATTACCCAGTGCTTGGGCATGATTAGTGCATGAATAAAGGATACTCCACCAATGCAGTGCCAAAGGTTATGATGTAGTCACAGGAATGACTTCACAGAGGCTGCAGTTATGGGACTGTCTCTATCTGGAAAGCGGAAATACCTCCAAATGATCAGTGCACTACAGACTTTCAAGGTGCTTCTTACATGGATCTCTTAATTAATGACACATTTTTGGCATGGTAAATGGGACCTCACAGTCTTACCTTAAACATAACCACACTGTCATTCAAGAAACTCTCAGTAAACTTCTGCTAACTGCAGCACAGCATAATGGGTCACCACAAGGACTGTAGCAGCCTTTGGCCTTCCAAACCAGTGGAATATCAAGTTCATTTTCTCTCTCCTGTTCTGCAAAGCTGTTTTGTATGAGGACTTGCCAGTCTAAAGTACCTGTGACTCCATGCTAAAAAGTATGGCTGAGAGTTGCGTTCTCAAACCATAATGCAAGTTCCCTACAAAGTTATTCTACAGAGAAGACAAAATTTTCTCAGGAATCTGTTCAAGACCAAAACTAAACTTACTTCCATGGAGTTTACACATTTTTTCCCAACCACAGCCTGGTTTCTGCAACAAACACAAGTCATCAGATGTAGGAAAGAATAAAACAACATATGAAAGATTTTTTTGCTTATAATTGTCCCATACTATATTATACCTTCCCTCACTCCCACCCAGGGAAGCAGGTTTAACTGGTGCAATTGTTGTGATGCCACCAGTGCTTAAGCTGCAAAGAGAGGGTGTTTGGATAAGGTGGGGCATAGGCTACAGGAGAAGCTGTGCAGAGCAGAGCCAGAAAGGACGGGTGAGACCAAGATCTGATGTGCCAATTGACTTTGGCCAAGATGAAGAGAAGGGAGATGAGAGAATACCACCAAAGAGAGTAAAGACTCATAGAATTATAGAATGTCAGGTTGGAAGGGACCTCAAGGATTATCTGATCCAACTCTTCAATTATTATTGGTTATGTGAGATGTCGCAGCACCCTTTTGAGATGAGACTTCAAACTTTCCAAAGTGGAGGAATCCACCACTTCTCCTGGGGCACCACTCCAATGTCTGCTTGTCCTCACAGTGAAGAAAGAAAGAAAAAAAAAAAGGAAAAAAAGGAAAAAAAAAAAAAAAAAGTGAAATGACATGACAGAAGAAAAGATCTATAAGGACATCAGGATCTGGGTCCTGTCAGTGGAACTAGTCTGCCCTCCAACATTTTGCCTTATCTCATTACTTTTCACAGAGGGGCAGCCCATTTATTATCTACATAGGTTTCCAGGTCTTGCTGGTTTTTCCTCACCAGAAGAAAGGCATCACTTATCTCTCTCCACTGCCAACAGTGTAATCTGTGCTACTGTAACCAGTGATAAATCAAAAAAAGGATAAAAGGTTGGTTGTGAAAAGATGGAGAAAGCTAAGAAAGTCTTGAGCATCAAGCAATTCATTTTAGGCAAGTAACCCTGATTAACAAAGGAAAAGGAGAAAGATAAAAAGTTAACAAGCTCTTCTGTGAGTATTATTTGAGCCTGGTTTCCCATGGAAACCATATCATGTTGTGTTGGGGTTTTTTTTTTCTAAAGGCATACACATTCCTGTAAAAGCTTTCGCTCCAGCTGAAGCTCTGTCTTGCATCGATTTTACAGAGTGTAGTGCAGCCAATGCTACAGTTTCTCCCACAACAGGATGTTTCTAGGTTTCCTCTTCTTTACCTAGCTAGTTTTCATGGAACTTGCAGGAATTTAATATTTTTCAGATCTCCACTTTCTGCCAAATCTGGCTGAAGTTGGCCAGCAGGTTTAGAAGAGGGCTGATAAGCATAAACTCCAACAGCTAACACTGCCACATGGCCTTATTCCTTTAGCAACCAGCTGATAAAAGGGACAGGGTGGCCACAGATATTGACCAACAATTATTATAATCTATCTAACAATCTTACTCCAGGCCTAGAAGTGACAAACACACATGGCAGGCACAGAGGACACACAGTGTCACAGATGTTTGGCACTACTGTGTTTATGGCTTCTGGACTGGGACAGCCTTGAATAGAAAAATACCAATGTGAGCAAAAGCCTTCCACAGAGAAGACCCTCACTGGGAATGAATTTTTGCTTGAAAGACAACCTGAATGCAATTCAGTCTTGTACAAACTGAGCCCTTCCAGGAGCAAGTGTTGCTTTTGTGGCAGTAACAGAGACTCTGCAGATGCAAACAATGGAGCTACACGCTTCTGCACTGTGTGTTCAGTCACTAACTGACACAAGCCACTGTTAATCATGGTCTGAAATGTGTATTTAAGAAACAGTGACAAAAATGCAGAAAAGTTCCTTCATGAGGCCTTTTATATGAGGAAAAGTGAAAGAAAATAAAAACAGCTCCTCAGGCTAGCTAGTGGCACTGAAATGAACAGGTCAGGCATCATAGTTTCAGTGGCACAGAGGTGAAACCCCTGTCTCCTGGAGCAATTAAAAGTCAATGGGATTAGTGACCTCCACTATTATTTATAGAAAACCCAGTGTGCATAATATTATTGAAATACAAGGGTCAAGTCCCTACTACTGGATGCCTACCCTTCCTCTGTTGAAGTTAATGGGAGCTTTGCCAATCAACTCTGTGGCAACAGAATCTAAACCTAAAATAAATGGCATCAAAGGCTCCATTCAGTTGATGGCTCAAGCACAGCTTTTACTGAAGCCAAAATGTTCTGTCTTTACAGTATAGATTTGATCCTGGGACAGATGAAACAATAGAGTTGGCTACAGAGGTGTTAACATTCACAGATGGGAAGGCAGAGAGGTGGACAGAATGTCACGGGAAGCATCTTCCCTTTCTGTCAAAAATTACAACAGACAGAGTGAAATCTAAAGGGATGAATCTCAGCATTTCTTAGTCTTCAGTATTACCAGGACTGGATGTTTTCAAATGAATGATTCTCCTTCTAACACCAAGTAAATGAATCCTGTGCGAACACACTTACTAAAAGGGCATGGATGGGAAGCCTGCATGGTCATTACGTGATTCAGTGTGTTTGAAAATAGTGTCTTTATGGTCTACCAAGTTGGGACAGACCCCACAAAAACACCAGCATCCCCTTTCCCAGGTTTCCCTGGCTTTGGATGTGCTTGTGATGCTGGTCAAGCAGTTGTTTCCACTTCCACTCATTCATTATCACACTCTTGCCCTGAATTCTGTCACAGTCTACCTCTTTTCCTTTGTCTCACTCTAGAAAATAAGTACCTGATTCTGCTTTATTTTACAACATTGTAAATCAGAAATCAAGCATCCAAGAGATTTCTTCCACTCCACTGTGCTGCTGAGAGACCAATCTCCAGAGTGGCAATATTTCCTGGTTTAGTTTATGCTTTTCTGCAGACACTACCACTAAGCTAATGATGGCTTTTGCCTGTTTCTGTATTTGTAACAAGAACTGGGTTGAGATTCTATGTCGTTATTATAAACAATATGTGCTAATCACCACCCATTTGATGGCACTGACCATTCCCAGGCCCCTCAGGACTGGAGCGTTAATCCAGACTGAGTAATTTAGGGCCAGTTTAGCTCTAGATAGGTCCTAAGCATGGGCAGGTGCCTGCATGCTAAAGATATGAATTCTAGACAGGTTCCTGAAGAGCCTGATCTCACTGGCCAGACACAAGGGTCTGGTGAATTGTGGGGCTGGAGACTAGCCCTAGGGTTCTGCTTCTCTTTGGTGTTATCCCTGATCTCTAGATTGGTTTCAGACCTGAAGCATGAATTTCACACTCAAAAGTATTAATTGTGATGACTTTAGATATCCTTAAAAAACATGTGGCTTTACAGTCCTTCATTAAACTAGTCAAGTTCTTTGTCCTCCTAATGTCCTGCAACAAGGAGCTCCACAGCATAATGAAATATCACATGGAAATGCATGTCCTCATATCCATTATAAGTTGTCTTCCCTTCCAAATTCCTTGTAGATATTCATATTCTCATATGAATGAGTTGCTATCTGTGAAGTCTGGAGGGGACTTTAGCAAGAATAGTCTATTTTCAAACATTTCTGTTGAATACTGAGCTAAGTCCAAGCTAGCACCCTGCAGTATGCTCTCTCTGATCCTCCTTAGCTAGCCAATCCTATCTGCACTGATTTTTCAAATCTCCATCTTTACAGTATTCTTTCTCAGAACACAGAAATACATAAATGCCGAGAGAAACTGATAAGTAGGAAAAGATGTATGCATGTTCTGACTGAAAACCTAACAAGCAATCTTTGAGACTCAGTGATTTCCATATGATCTGTTTCATTCAAGAATTATTTTGTATTTATTTTCAGCACAGCTAGCACCAACTCTAAACTCCTAAGCTCCACCATACTGCTAACTGCTTGTGACATGGGCAAACAGTTCATCTGCTGATGCAAAAGGACTCTTCACCCATGCCTTTTCCTGCTACTTTCCATGACTTGCTTTCAACTTGGATCCATACCAAGCACTGTGAAACATTTGTAAGAGCAGAGCTCATCTTAGTTTCTTTCTCTTGTGGAACATTGTCAGAGATCCAGGAAAGCAGACAAAAATTCTGCAAACACTGAGCATTAACCAAAACAGAAGAAAATACTCCAGCATCTTTCTTTTGCACTTTCTCCCCAGAGCTTTGCCATTCAATCCAAGGTCTCTGAATTAGCTGACACAATGGTGCAGGACGCTAACTCAGTGCAATCTTTGAAAAAGCCAAGCAACCCCCTGAAAGGCAATGCCATTGCCAAGCTTGCAGTTCAGCCCATCAGCTTTCATGATGTTAAGCCCTCGTCCCCCATAAAAGCAGTTGCCTTTTTCAGCTGCCAGACCTGGGCAGAGCTTGCTCTTCGTGCCCTCAAAATGGGAGACCAGATGCTGTGGTCACTATGCCATCAGATCCATTCTTTCTTGTCTGCATCACTGGTTTCTCTTGAGTAACATGCAAGGATCTGAACAGTTTTACAATAATGAGCTTTACTCCTTCCTACGGTCCTCAGCACATTTTAAAATGAAGGAATCAGTTTACCCATAAGAGCCACAAACAAACATGAGGAGCTTAAGATATAAGCAATTTGGTAGCTTGAAGTAGCATGCGTGTTAGGTAATCATAAATTTAAAGTGAAAATCCCTACCAATTTTGTTTTGCATTAGATATACAGAATCTACTTGCAAAGCCAGATTAGTAAAGAAACCTTTTTGGCTGTTGCATTGAAAAAAACCCAGAAAAAACAAAAAACAACAACCAAAAAAACCCAAACAAAACCCACCCAAAAACAGTATTAAAACATCTTTTGGAGACTCATCATTTTATCTGGGTAAATAAGCTTATAACACCTAGCAGTCAATTTATAATGAAGGCTTTTGTTCTTGGTACTGTGATGCAGCCCTGCAGATTTGCCCACAACTGCAGCTGCTTCAGATGTTTTTGACAGGTAAATAAAACACTGCTTATATCTGTCATTGTTATTAATCTGCACAGCCAAGAACTGGCAATTATATTTTGTTTCCAAGTGGATAAATTTTCATGATGATCTTTGCAAGGGTAGTATAGAAGAATGTGCATCTATGACTTTTATAGTTGTGAGGGTCCAAAACACTATGGGTTCTTGCTCAGCTGCTGAGTTGGAAAGCGAAGGGGAAATAAAGGCTGAACCAGTAGAAACTACCATAATAAAAAAGAACAATGAATTTGGGATTCAGCTCTATTGAAGTTTTATTGATAAAAGGGCCAAATAGACCAAACTGGAGGTCTTGATATCAGCTGCACTGATTCAGCTGTCAGTTATTCTGAACTTTACTTGTAGAAAACTGTGTCAGGATCTGGCCACGCTTTAAAGCCCCAGGATGTGGGCCTCCATTATGACTTGTGCTTCCCAGCTGCTATAGGGAGAAGGGTTTCAGATACTCCTCAAGCCATGCTGCTGAAGAAAAAAATATTTGCAGAATAAGAGGCTGCTCAAGGATGAGTGACAGAATCCAGCTGTAAGTGTCTTATTATATTGGTCAGAAACTGTGAGAAGCTAAAAAAGAGGAATCCTGGTGAAACTCTATTACATGTCAGTCACGTCTGCTCAGCTTCTCACTCAGGTAGGCTGGCAGATGGTCAGCAAATAGTCTCACTTTTACAATGCAACATACACAGGTTTTCAGTGTGAAAATTAGCATCCAATTATTTTTGAGCACTGATGTTCTCCAAGGAAGCGAGTTACCTCTATTTTAATTCTGCTTAGGCTCTATTTGCTCCAACACGTAAGCCAATCTTGCAGGCACTACATCTTGTGTACCCAGGCAGAATGGCAAGCCAGGGAAGAATACTAGAAATGTGGAATAATGCAAATTCCCAGGCAGGGAGTTGCACGGGTTCCAACTTTCAGAAGAGCTAGGGAGGAGACAGTCAACTGAGGAAGGCATAAAGCATCTCCAAAGAAAGAATGATTTTACCCACCCCCATCTAAAAGTCTACGCCGAAAATTGTGTCTCACAGCTATCAGTCAGCTGCACAAACCATTAGAGAAGGCTACAGTCCATTGAGCACTAAGCTCTGGTCTATGGGACCCTTGGTCTGACATACGCAGCTGGGCTGTGGATATTCGAATTAGCTGGTGGCAAGTTTTGCTTCTCCCAAAGAAGAATGAGAATCTGTTCCCCACCTCCCCATCACCACCATCCTTGGACAGACACAAGGGGAGGCGTGATCACTGCACTACAGACGACCAGCAGGTTGTGTGCCACAGCCTGGCCACTCTCAGGTGAGCACTGCCCTTCCTTAGGAAATCACGCAGGACTATGAAGGGGAGAGAAAAAGCAGAGCGAAACCTGTTTTGCTCAGGATTTTAACATAACACTTTACATGCCAAGATGTGTGCCTCAGATGAAAGTGGGTATCAGCCAAGTTGAAACTTGCAAGCCTTATGTCCAAGGATACCTCATTCTCACAGCTAACAGGAATGTCCTGGGGAATAAAGGTTATCTGCACACCCAGGCTTGATCCCACAGCAAAGGTGTGCAGCCTTCCTCGTCTCTTTACGTACAAATGTTGCTGTGTATATTACTGTGAGGAAGTTGCCAGCCTGAAAATAAGTGAACTGCTTTTAATTGTCATTAAATGGGGAGCAAAATGCCCCAGGGTGGCACCTTATATTCTAGTGAGGGCTGCATTTCTTTCATTCTCCTGTGTGGTGGAGGAAAACTTAACGGGCCCAACCTCAGTCTGTATGAAGGACCATCTCAATACTGGAACTTCAGCAGCTAGAATAGTAACCAGTAGTCTTCCTCCTCCAGGTAGTGCAACTGGGAGCATGGGAGCAATGGCAAACCTGCAGAGCTCCTACTTAGCTGTCCCCTGGGAACCACTGATGAGGTGGGGCTGCCTCCTACCACGTGTTTACACAGACTGAAGTTGTATTTTTAAAAGCAAACAGCACATTAGACACATTCTTTGCATCACTTAAGGGATCATCACAACTGGATACCCATGAGGCAACACAAAGCCCTCACACCAAGATACACTCTGCTCCACGAAGGAGCCCAGCAGTCCCTGCCATGCCACGGAGGCTGGGCACAGGTGCTCTGGGCAAGGCTGGTGAGCAGCAGAGAGGGATGGAGCAGGCCTCCATCCCACACCTCCCTGAGAAACACTGCCGACCAAAATCTAGGCAGAGACCACGAGCCCCCCTGGGCTTGGGGTCCTGTTCCACGTACCAGGGAAACCCCTGCGAGCAGCAGGCCCCAGGTCCCGCAGGCTGGAGTACAGCTGCCGCAGGGCGAGCCCGGTAGCCACCCCCTCCCCGCCCCAGAGCCCTGCGCGGTCTCACCTGCTCGGGCCCCTGGAAGCAGATCCTGCAGAGAGGGGTGCGGATGCCGCTGTCGACGCTGCTGCCCAGCGAGTAGCGGTCCTCGGCCTTGCCCTTGCCGAAGTCATCCGAGGAGGTGCTGCTGGGCAGGGAGGCGGGCGGCTCCCCGGCGGGACTGTCCCACTCCTCGGCGGCCGGGCTGCCCGCTCCGCCGCCGCCTCCC